>JARYGA010051804.1:0-47310 GCA_030545235.1 Helianthus tuberosus | reverse complement strand
ATGTGAGCCGATTTACATGAACACTAATCTCATCAATTTATTTCATAATCAACCACATATCATTCGTAAATCATTATGTTGAAACATATAAATCACAATATCATCTAACAAAACAATAATCATGAAACATTAACCGGTTAGAAGGTAGAACAAGGATGATCCGAATCAAGAAAGCTTCGAGAAGGAGGATTGTGGCCGTCGGCTTCGAGAGAGAGGGTGAGAGATTTAGGGTTTGCTAAACTTTGTGTGTTTTGGTGAAGTGTAGGATTTATACTAACACCCTAGGTGTTATTCGAACTAAGAGAGTGGGCCGAACCCTTCATGGGTTGCCCTTGGGTTTCGAGTACAAGGAGTGTGGCCCGAATGAGCTTGTACGATTGGACTAGTGTTGTGCGATTACATTATATACATACATTACACACATTCACATAACATGTAACATTTATTCATTAAAACCAGCATATCAATAAGTCACATAGAGTTCATACACGTTACATTAAACACAAGATAAGTCTTGAAATACAAGTTGTCACATCATCCCCAAGTTGAAAGAAATTTCGTCCTGAAATTTAGAACGTAGTTACTGAGGAAGCTAGTTAGGTTGCGTGGTTTCCTGGTTTTCCTAGGGTGTCACATCCTTCCCCCGTTGGTCTGGAATTTCGTCCTGAAATTCCGTAGTAGCTTCAGCCTCAGTAGTGGTTTCACTTTTCTCGAACAACTGGGGATACTTGTCTTTCATTTGGTCTTCTCGTTCCCAGGTGAACTCTCGGCCATGACGGGAGTTCCATCGAACTCGAACAATGGGTATTCTGGTACGCTTGAGAACCTTAACGTCTCGGTCAGTAATCTCTACTGGTTCCTCGACGAATCGCAGTTGATCGTCAATGGAGAGTTCCTTGAGAGGAACTATGAGGGTCTCATCTAACAGACACTTCTTCAGATTGGACACATGGAATACGTTATGAACTCCACTGAGTTCTTCAGGTAGGTTCAGTCTATAGGCCACCTTGCCAATTCTCTCAGAGATTTCGAAAGGTCCAACATAACGTGGATTTAGCTTGCCTCGTTTACCAAAACGTATCACACCCTTCCAAGGCGATACTTTTAGTAGCACTCGATAACCAACCTAGAACTCGAGTGGTTTCCTACGCTTATCAGCGTAGCTTTTCTAACGATCACGAGCTGCCGCCATTCGTTGTCGTATTTGGGCAATCTTTTCTGTCGTGTCGACGATGAGTTCTGGGCCAGTGATTTGGCTGTCACCAACTTCTGCCCAGCATAAAGGTGATCGGCATTTTCGTCCATATAATGCGTCGAATAGAGCAGCCTGGATGCTGGTGTGGTAATTGTTGTTATATGAAAACTCTACCAAGGGTAGGTGCCTTTCCCAGCTGTTACTAAAGTCAATTACACATGCTCGAAGCATGTCTTCGAGAGTTTGTATGGTGCATTCGGACTGCCCACCCGTCTGTGGATGATAAGCTGTGCTCATGTCTAGACGCGAGCCGAAGGATTTGTGCGTCGCTTGCCACAAATCAGAGGTAAAACGTGGATCACGATCAGAAATGATGGAGGTTGGCACCCCGTGCCTCGAAACTACTTCCTTCAGGTAGACGTCTGCTAGAGTGGAAAACTTATCAGTTTCCTTGATAGCCAGGAAGTGTGCAGACTTGGTTAGTCGATCCACTATCACCCAAATGGTGTCGTTTCCTCGTTGAGATCTAGGTAAGCCAGTAACGATGTCCATGGAAATTTTCTCCCATTTCCATGTCGGGATCTCTGGTTGTTGAAGCAGACCTGATGGCTTCTGGTATTCGACCTTGACCCTAGCACAGGTCAAGCATTTACTAACATAGGTCGCTATGTTAGCTTTCATGTGGGGCCACCAGTACGTAGTCTTGAGATCGTGGTACATCTTATCTGAACCAGGATGTACTGAGTAACGAGACTTGTGTGCTTCGTCCATCACAAGCTCATGTAGATTACCATAAAATGGAACCCAGATGCGCCCCGCCAAGTAGTAAGCACCGTCTTCCTTTAGTTCTAACCGTTTCTCCAATCCTCGCAGGGACTCAGCCCTGAAGTTATCTTCTTTCAATGCTTCAACCTGAGCATTACGAATCTGGGCAGGAAGACTAGAGTGAATGGTAAGCTGTAACGCACGTACACGCTTAGGTTTGGTTTCTTTTCGACTGAGGGCGTCAGCCACAACATTGGCTTTGCCTGGATGGTATCTGATTGCGCATTCATAGTCGTTAAGGAGTTCGACCCATCGACGCTGTCGCATGTTTAACTCCTTCTGATCGAAGATATGCTGGAGACTCTAGTGATCGGTGTAAATGGTGCACTTGGTACCGTACAAGTAATATCTCCATATCTTAAGAGCAAACACCACTGCTCCCAACTCCAAATCGTGAGTAGTGTAGTTCTTTTCGTGAACCTTGAGTTGGCGCGATGCGTAAGCAATGACTTTCTCACGTTGCATCAACACACAACCAAGCCCTTGGATTGATGCGTCACAATAAACTACGAAATCATCTGTGCCTTCAGGCAACGAGAGGATAAGTGCGCTACAAAGCTTCAACTTCAACTGCTGGAATGCGGATTCTTGAGCATCACCCCAACGGTAGGTGACACCCTTCTGAGTAAGAACAGTAAGGGGCTGCGCAATCTCTGAGAAATCCTTGATAAACCTTCTGTAGTAACCCGCCAAACCCAAGAATTGACGGATTTCAGTTGGTGTTCGAGGTGCAGGCCAATTCCTGATTGAGTCAACCTTGGATGGATCAACGTGAATCCCATCCTTATTAACCACGTGGCCTAGAAAGTTGACTTCACGAAGCCAGAAGTCGCATTTCGAGAACTTAGCATAAAGCTGTTCTGTTCGAAGAAGTTCCAAAATGAGTCAAAGATGATGCTCGTGTTCCTCCTGACTCTTGGAATAGATCAGGATATCATCGATAAACACAATAACGAACTTATCCAAGTAGGGTTTGCACACTCGGTTCATAAGATCCATGAAGACCGCATGTGCGTTTGTTAGCCCAAAAGGCATGACCAGAAACTCGTAGTGTCCATAACGAGTCCTGAATGCTGTATTGGAGATGTCCTCGTCTCGGACTCTCAGCTGATGATAGCCCGATCTCAGATCAATCTCTGAGTAGAAGCTCGACCCTTGCAGCTGGTCGAACAAGTCGTCAATACGAGGAAGAGGATAACGGTTCTTCACGGTCACCTTGTTGAGTTCACGATAGTCAATGCACATTCGAAAGGTACCGTCCTTATTCTTTACAAACAAGACTGGTGCTCCCCAGGGCGAAGAGCTAGAACGAATGAAACCCTTGTCCAAGAGCTCTTGTAGTTGCGTAGATAGTTCTTCTAGTTCTGATGGGGCTAAACGATAAGGCGCACGAGCTATAGGCGCTGCTCCAGGACCTAGCTCGATTTGAAACTCGACCTGACGATGAGGCGGAAGACCAGGTAGTTCCTCAGGAAATACCTCAGGGAAGTCGCGTACAATCGGAATATCTTCTATCTTCTTTTCCTTTGTTGAGGTGTCAGTAACGAGGGCTAGAATAGCAGTGTGGCCCTTTCACAAACACTTCTGGGCCTTAAGGAAAGAGATGATGCCCACGACAGCACCACTCTTGTCACCACGAATAATAAGAGGTTCTTCACCAGAACGAGGAATGCGGACGATTTTCTCCTTGCAAAGGATCTCTGCTCGATGTTGGGATAACCAATCCATCCCAATGACGACGTCGAAGCTACCAAGAACGATGGGGATGAGGTCGATAGAGAAGGTCTGTCCAGCAAGAACAAGATTACAACCCTTAACTATGTGCGTGGCCTCAAGACTTTTACCGTTTCCTAGTTCTACAACATGCTTGGTGTTTAAGGGAATTGGGGCACGCTTAAGCATCTGACTAACTTTTAAGGACATATAACTAGTGTCGACACCCGAATCGAATAAAATAGAAACAAAGAAATCATCCAGTAGGAACTTACCCGTCACGACATTGGGATCGTTCCTTGCATCACCCTGACCAATCACGAAAGCACGTCCCCTGGCACCATTGCCATCGTTGTTACCCCTATTGTTGTTCCCATTTCCTTGGTTGTTGTTGTTGTTGTTGTTCTGATTCAGTTGTGGATAGTTCCTTTTGAAGTGGCCTTCAGCACCACACTGAAAGCACTCTTTATTATTACCCTCATGTTGCTGCTGCTGCTAGTTCTATGGAGCTTGTTGCTGCTGCTGGCGATTTTGATTCGCAGGATACGGACTCCTGCAATCCTTCGCTGCGTGACCAGGCTTGTTGCATCTATGACAGTGACCCTTGCTACACGGCACACTGTGGTGCAAATTACAACGGTTGCACTTAGGCTGATTTCCCTTGTACCCTCCTTGTTGACCAGGGCTCTTGTAGTCGTCAGTCTTTCGCTGCTGAGACTGGGACTAACCAGAAGCTGAACCCTTGCTTGAATTTCCATCCCACTTGCGCTTGTTGTCGTTAGGAGCATCAGATGTAGTGGTAGCACTAATACGCTTTGGCAGCTTGTTCTTCTCAACTGCCTGATCAGTGAGACGGTGGGATAGTCGTATGACCTGCTGAATCGTGAGAAGGTTAGCCGAAGTCACCATACTCTGAATTTCTGGCACTAATCCCTTGAGGTATAGCTCAATACGTTTGCAGGGAGGATCCACCATAGTAGGACACAAAGCAGCTAGTTCATTTGATCTCTTCGTATACGCCTCGATTTCTGACCCCGTCATCTTTAGGTTGTAGAACTCCACTTCTAACTTGTGAATGTCATCATTGTTATGGCTCATTTTCTAAGCATACATATCCTGACCAATATCCTGCCTTTATTTGTTTATTTGTGACCAGGATGCTGGAAGAGGATATTGCTAACATCTTGGGTGATATCCTGAGGTTTATTGAATTAACCACGTGCAGGTTAAAGGCTGAGACTTGCTAACGGTCAAGTGGACTTCTTCTCCTCAAGACTCGGACGTGTTTGTTGAAGGAGAGACGTTGAACCCGAAAGACCAGGTCTACAACGTTCAATTAAGGAATATTCGGTGGATCCCGGAAGTTTAGGATAGTTTGTTATATTATCTTTACTATAAATAGATGGGGGCGGATCAGTTTAAGGCACACAATTGACACTTACACTCTCGAACACTTTCACTCTCTAGCTCGTTGCAAACACCACACTTGTATTCAAATTTCATTGTAACACATAGTCGATCCGCACCACATCCTGCATTGTATCCTGACGTTTGAAGTAATAAGAAGAACAAGGCAGCTGCGATTGTCAGCTCCCGAGGTTTTATGCCGGCGATCTAGATTGATCAAGGGCTTTCCTCGTACATCTCGTGTCGTTTACTTTACTTTTGCTCATAGTTTGATCGTAGATACAGCTCAAATATCCTGAGCCGTATCCTGAATACTGATTTTCTAAATAACTTAACAAGCATATTTTTTACACATATTTCTAGCACACTACCTCACTTAACTAATTTGATCACTAAATTGCTTAGGTAATTTTTGACCAAAACAATTTGGCGCCCACCGTGGGGCAAGTGGTGCTCTCTTTACTAAAAATTTTTGCGAAATCGCTAATCGGCTTTCTATTTTCAAAACTTTTTGCTACATTGTCCATAATGGCCTCAAGATCAAACATGAGTTCCTCTACTGTGTCTGCTATGACTTCTGCTACTACTGGTTCGGTGCTTCCACCACCTCCTCCAAGGATGCCAGCCTCTTCACGACCTCAGGATATTATCCCTACTCGCAGTGTTCAGGAATCTGCGCCCGTACTAGCTTCTAATGATGAAATTCTTACTTTATTTGGAAGTGTGCAGGAACAAATGAGGCAGCAACAGGAAACAAACCAAATACTTTTAAGGGAAATACAACTCCTGAAGTCTGGCTCGAGCAGATCTGCTGAGGATAATGTCACTCCATTACATCCCAGAGCGTTGAACTTTAGTTCAGCTGTGTATACCGAGGATAACAGGGGGAATATTGTGCCCAGCCTTCCTCAGAATCATACTCCTGAAATACCCTCCTCGGTCAGGATGTCAACCATGAGGAGCTCAGGATATGCTTCAGGATATGGGCAAAATCCTCCAACGGGTAACGTGTCAAATAATAATAATACTCATGCTACTAACAATAGTGGATCTTTGCAGGATACAGGTGTAACATCAGCACTTACTAGGGAACTTCAGAAGTTGAAGGACATGATATCTAGTGTACCTGGGGTGGTCCAGCCGATCCCGGAAGTGTCCCAAGACAGCCATAAGATATCTCGTTTTGCATATCCTATCTGTGATGCTGAGATCCCAAAGAGATTCCAAACCCCCAACATGAAGCTTTATGATGGGACTACGGATCCTGAAGAGCATATTGCTCAGTATAGGGAGAGAATGGAGATTAACCCTATCCCTCCGGAGCTCAAGGAAGCGTGCTTGTGCAAGGGATTTGGTTCTACTCTAACAGGATCAGCCTTAAAATGGCTGTTAAACGTTCCTCCTCACTCAATTACTTCGTTTGCTCATTTGGTTAATTTATTTAACAGTCAATTTTCTTGTAGTCGGAGTTTTGAGAAACTAACCAGTGATCTTTACAGGATAACTCAAGGGCCTCAGGAATCCTTGAGGGATTATGTGAACAAATTCAGTCGAGAATCCTTGGATATCCCACATCTTGATGTTGCAACAGCTGTGCAAGCTTTTAAGATAGGATTACAAAAGGATTCTCAGTTTTATCAGGATCTTGTAATGAATCCCTGCAGGAATCTCGACGAAGCTCGTAACAGGGCTTTGAGATATATCCGTCTGGAAGATGACAGGAAGATGCAAGAGAGGATGAACTCATCTAACACTTATGAGTCAACTAACAGGAAGTCAGAATCCTCATTCAAATCATATCGGCCTAAGCCATATGGTAGAAATGAAAACAAGAGAGTGAATGCTGTCGAAGATGAGGATCCTGAAGAGTATCCTGAGTTTTCTGAATATTGCTTTTCTGTTAACATTCCTGAATTGATGTATGCCATGCAGGGTCTAGGAGACAAGGCTAGGTGGCCTCGAAAGAATCAACAAAAGGTTGACTGGAAAGATAAGTCAAAATGGTGTGCTTTCCACGAAGATTTCGGACATGTAACTGAGGATTGCATTGCGCTAAGGAAAGAAATAAGCTATCTTCTAAGCAAGGGACATCTGAAAGATCTCTTAGGAAGAAAGAAGAATAAGGGTCAGGATACTGAGAAGGATCCTGAGCGGGCAGCATCACCTCCTGCGGATGCCAAGATAATCAACTTCATTTCGGGAGGATCCGACATTTGTGGAACTTCGTATTCGGCAGCAAAGAGACATGCAAAGGAAGCTAAGGCCGAAAGGGGAGACAAACCTGTCAGGATGACTACCCTTACGACTGACAAAGTGATCACTTTTGATGCTGATGACAGGGATACTGTCCAGGATCCTCACCATGATACTCTGGTAATAACGTTATATGTGGCTAACCATTTTGTACGCAGGATATTGGTTGATAATGGCAGCTCCGTCAACATAATCCAACTAGAAACTCTGAAGAGAATGAATGTATCTCCAATGGATATCACTTCAAAGTCTACCGTGCTTGTTGGGTTCAGTGGAGAGGCTAGAAACACAGTGGGAGAGATAAAGTTGCCAGTATACGTTGAAGGAGTCAACTCGATACAACGTTTCTGTGTGATGGATTCTCTATCCTGCTATAACATCATACTGGGAAGACCGTGGATTCACGATATGAAGGCTGTGCCATCAACATATCACCAATGCATCAAGATACCTACCCCTTGGGGAGTTGTCAAAGTTGATAGTGATCAGCAGGAAGCGAAAGAATGCTACTCATCCTCGATGAAATCCTCAACCAAACCTAGTGCAGCATAGCAATTAAAGACGCGGGCCCAGGATATCGTGGAGGATCCGGAGCAGGATGTGAAGAAAATTATTCTGGACCAGGATAATCCCGATATTTCGGTGCTCGTAGGGACCAATATCCCTTAGGATATTGAAGAACAATTAATTAACTTTTTGAAATGCAGGATGTCAACGTTTGCATGGAAGCATGAGGATATGACAGGCATATCCAAAGACATTATTACTCACAAGCTTGGAATTGATAAATCATTCAAGCCTGTTCAGCAAAAAAGAAGGAAGTTTGCTCCTGAGCGGAACACGATTATCCAGGAGGAAGTTGAGAGATTATTAAAGTCCAGGATGATCAGAGAGGTTAAGTTCCCGAGGTGGCTAGCAAACGTGGTTGTGGTACAGAAGAAAAATGGGAAATGGAGAGTTTGTGTAGACTACACAGACTTGAACAAAGCTTGTCCTAAAGACCCATTTCCTCTTCCCCACATTAATGCAATGGTAGATGCCACTGCCGGGCATGAAATGCTGACCTTCATGGACGCATCCTCAGGATTTCAACAGATCCAAATGGAGCCTTCTGACCAGGAGGATACTGCCTTCATGACACCAACAGGTATTTATTGTTATACAGCTATGCCTTTTGGTTTGAAAAATGCAGGTGCAACATACCAAAGATTGGTAAACATGATGTTCAAAGACAAACTGGGGGACACCATGGAGGTATATATCGATGATATGGTGGTGAAATCTAAAAAGGCTGAGGATCACCTCCAGGATATCAAGGGAGCATTTGATATCCTGGATCAATACAACATGAAGCTGAATCCTGCTAAATGCCATTTCGGAGTGGGGGCAGGAAAGTTTCTTGGATATATGGTGACAAAAAGGGGGATAGAAGCAAGCCCAGAGCAGATCAAAGCTATCCTGGATATAAAATCACCCTCAAATATGAAGGACGTACAAAGATTGACAGGCCGAGTAGCAGCCTTAAACAGGTTTATCTCGAGATCCTCAGAGAAGTGCAAAGATTTTTATGATATCCTGAAGAAGAACAAAAGATTCGAATGGGGGGAGAAGCATGAAGCAGCCTTGCAGGATTTGAAACGATATCTCTCAACCGCACCTCTATTGATGAAGCCTGAAAATGGTGAACCACTATCCCTATACCTTGCTATATCAGGGAATGCTGTAAGTGCCGTTCTTATAAAAGACCATGAAGGTCAGCAATATCCTGTTTATTATGTTAGTAAAAGTTTGTTAGATGCTGAAACTAGGTATTCTCATTTAGAAAAATTAATATTAGCTCTAGTCATGGCATCAACGAAACTTAGACATTACTTTGAGACACATAGGATTCATGTTAAAACAAATTATCCTGTCAAAAATGTGCTTAGGAAACCAGAGATGTCAGGCAGGATGGCCAAGTGGTCAGTAAAGTTAAGTGCTTATGATTTAGTATATGAACCTAGAAATGCCATAAAGTCTCAAGCTTTAGCTGACTTTGTGGCTGATTTCAGTAGTGATATTCAGGATGAGGTAGACCTAGAAGTTCAACAGTTAGGAGAATCCTCAGGATCCTGGACATTATATACTGATGGTGCATCTAATGTAAGAGGAGTAGGATTAGGAATACTACTAAAATCGCCACAGGGGGACATATTACCCCAGGCTATTAGGTGTGAATTTCCTGCTACTAATAATGAGGCAGAATATGAAGCTTTAATTGCAGGATTAGAATTGGCTAAGAGTATGAGTATCAAAAATTTGCAAGTATATGTTGACTCTTTGTTAATTACTAACCATTTTAATGGATCCTATGCAGTTAAGGGTGAGAAATTAATCGAATATCTCGATATTCTCAAAAAAATAGCAGGATATTTCGATGTTTTTATACTTGAACAGGTACCAAGGGAGGATAATGCTGAAGCGGATGCCTTAGCAAATTTGGGATCATCGATCAGGATACCCGAAGGGATCCAAATACCAATATTACATGTCTTATATCCTGCAACGAATCCTCAGGATAAAGAAGTAGCGGGTATTCAGGATCCTGGAGCAGAGCATCCTGAAGAGGATCCTAAATCCTGGACAGCTCCAATTATGAGATATCTCAAAGAAGGACACATCCCTGGGAATGAAAATCCTAAGGCATTTAGGATGAAGGTATCACGATTCACTATTATAAATAATATTTTATACAAGAAATCTCTTGCAGGACCGTATTTGAGGTGCTTGGAGGATCCTGAAGCCAAAGAAGTACTTCAGGATATACATGAAGGGGATTGTGGTAACCATGCTGGGGGCAGGTCGTTATTCTCAAAAGTATTAAGGACAGGATATTATTGGCCAACAATGAGAAAAGATGCCGCAAAATATGCTCGAAGATGTGACGCATGTCAAAGACATAGTAATATACTGCATCAACCTGCTGAACCATTGTATCCTATTGTTTCCCCTTGGCCATTTATGAAGTGGGGTATGGATATAGTGGGAAAGCTACCAAAAGCTCCGGGAGGAAAAGTCTTTATGCTAGCAATGACGGATTATTTCTCTAAGTGGGTTGAAGCTGAAGCATTTGTTCAAGTTAGGGATCAAGAAGTAGTATCCTTCATAAAGAGGAATATCCTGACCAGATTCGGAGTACCAGCCGAGATAATCTGTGACAATGGTTCTCAGTTTATAAGCAAGAGAACTACTGACTTTTGCAAGAGTTGGGGAATCAAAATGATAACATCTACTCCAGTACATCCTCAAGCGAATGGACAAGCAGAATCCTCAAACAAGATAATTGTCAATAATTTAAAGAAAAGGCTTGGGGCCAAAAAAGGAAGATGGGCAGAAGAATTACCCTTTGTTTTGTGGGCTGATAGGACAACGGTAAAGAATGCAACAGGCCAAACCCCATTTTCCTTGGTATTTGGAGCAGAAGCGATGATTCCAACGGAAATGACAATACCTACTGCGAGATCTACCCTAAGTGATCCTGAGCAGAATGCTGGAGCCTTGAGTCAGGATTTAGACACTATAGATGAGAAGAGAGATGAGGCAAGGCTAAGGATGGCAGCATATCAACAGAGAATATCCAGGGCATATAACAAGAATATTAGGACCAGAAGATTTAAGGTTGGAGATTGGGTGTTTAGAAAGGCTTTTCAGAATACTACTAATCCTGCCGATGGCAAGTTAGCTCCAAAATGGGAAGGACCATACGAAGTTGAATCAGAAGCAGGGAAAGGAGCATACAAACTCAAGAATATGGAGGGGGATATGCTACCGAGATCTTGGAATGCTATACACCTTAAGCTCTATTTCAAGTGAGTTTAGAATTTAATTTCTAACTCAGGATGGTATGAATTCTACCTTTTTTAAATATGTTTGGTTTAATTTGTTCTTTGTAACCCAATACTGACTTAAGCATCGGAGGGGTGTTAGCCAAGCTAACACCCACCTTAGTTTACAATTGTTTTACAGGATATGTTTCAGGATATAGCTCCAGGATATGTACTCAAGATAACTCGAAAGATTAGAGGATTGGCCCCCTCTCTCACGTTTAAGGGATACTGATCCCTTCACAGGTTTAAAGGTATTCACCTTTCTTCCGAATTGGGTTTAAACACCCCGCCTGGAGCGCAAGTTATTCAGGGATAGTTCAAGGTGGCGGGACCAGTCCATGTAAAAGTGGCTGACAATTTCGTTACTGTTGGCTATATCCTGAATCCTAAAGGTATATGAGGATTGATCACCCTCTCTCACGAAAGGGTATTTTCATACTCTCTAAGGTTTAAAGGTTTTCGCCTTTCTAAGTCTTGGAGTTTATACACTCCCGCCTGTAGCGCATGAAAATTTGGGATTTTCCCCAGGATACAAGGGATTTATCTCCAGTACGTCCTTGGGTTTTACCCTTGGGACGTAAAAAATTGCCTATACAATGGAAACTGACATTCAGTAGATTTCTAAAGTATTTGAAGACATTGTACACAGGGGACATCCCTACCAAGATGGTGATGTTAAAAGGATAAGGCTCGGAACTAATGTACTAAGTACCTCGCACAGGGGACATCTTCATTGAAGAAGTTGCAAAAAGGTTGAGGCTTGGTAATAAGGGTATATACTACTCCGGGTATGATCTTTCCTTTGTAAACATCGTCTAAGGTTTTAGTAACACTATGTTTTATAAAAAGTTAAGTATCCTGATATATTCTCAAAGTCTTTTCAGGATATTTGATTAAGGTGTTTGAAACTAGTATTAGTTTGGAACTTTGATCATTTAAGTATTATCAAAACTTGGTTTTGGAAAATAGATTGTTTTTCAAAAGCTTTCTACAAAGTTGAAGGAATGTTTGGAAGTTTTATCTAATAAAAAGTTTTTACAATATATCGCTGAGCATATTAATCAGGATATTTTCATAAGATAACAATACAAAATTTTTGCAAAGCTAAGATTTATACTTAGGAAAGACGGAAGATGATAGCAAGAAAAATGAAAAGATGAAATTATTCTTGAAGCAATCAATACTGGTTGATAACCGAAGGTTTCATCCTGAAACCCAGGACCTATCCACCTTCAGCTATCAAATTGTTTCGATACAAAAATTGTTCATAAAAACCTAAAATTGTTCAAATGATTTAAGGTAAATAAGCTTTAGGGGGCAGTGCCTTCTTCGTCCATAGTAATTTCAGCAGCATCCGTCTTGGGATCCGCCTCAGTATCCTTCTCAGCATCGGTTGTTTTTTCAACTGCTTTGGAAGATTCTTCAACAGCTGATTTGAAAGAAACGCCGCCAAGGTTCTTTAGCTTGGTCTCCCAGGCACCAACATCCCAAGAAGGGCATTCGAAGCCTAATGATTTGGCTTCGTGGGCCATCTTCAACCTGGCTTGAAGGAGAGAAATGACGACGGAACTCTTGAGGCTTTCCCGGTAGCTGACCATATCTCGTTCGTATTGCACGTGGGCAGCTTCAAGATCGGTCTGGGCTTGAAGAGCAGCTTTGTTGAGAGCAGTTTGGTGTTCTTGAGTCATGGCTTTAAATTTCTGCTCGTAATGACGAGATTTGGCAGCTGCAATCATGCCTTGATCGGAGATTGTGGTTTCAGCTTCCTTTAGCTTGGTTTCAAGTGTCTTGTTGAGCTTGCAGGATTCTTGATATAGGTTAACCAAACGCTCAAGACCCTACAAAGGTAAAAGGACAGGTATTAATATTGATAAATCTTTGAAAATAATGTAAGCCACAGGATATGATATGAGAAAACTAACCTGGTTGAGAAAGGAAGTCATAAACCCGCTGGCTTCAATGAACCCGTGTTTCTCATAAGGAAAGGTGTCAGAAATGACAGGGGAGTCAGGCTCTTTCCTTTTGCGGGAACTTGAACTCCGGGGCTTGGTAGCCGGTGAAGGTTTGGGGATAATGATGGCTTTGGAGCTGCTGGGTTTGGATGTGGCTGTGGTCTTGGGGCTAGGTTCTTTCTTGACCTGGATCTGATCAGAATAACTATCCAATTCGTCGAGGTCAAAGACTTCAGGAATCTTGGCCGGTGCTGCATAAAGGGAAAAGTTTTACTCTTCATTTTACTATTATACTGTCTTGACTAATTATTTTGAAAGTAATCCTTACCAGACATTTCGGATGACGAGTATTGACTGGAACTGGGGACGTGTGTGGTGAAGGTCCTGTCTATTGCTGGTAACTGGTAAACAGTATTGATTCTTTCTTCTGACTCGGCGGTAGGAGGAGCGACTTCCTTGAAGTTCACTGCATAAAGATCGAAAAGAAGGATATTAATAGAAGATAAGAATTAAATGGTCTATGAGAATATTTATAACCTTACCGGTGGTTAACCACTCCACCGGAAGGTTGGCACCCTCAGCAATGGAGTCTCGTTTGACAAAGAAAAATTTGCGTTGCCATCCGTCTTCGTTTTTGGTGGCTTTGAGAATCAGGGGTTTGCTGGAGGTCGAGAAGAGCAAGAACCGGCTAGAGCCATGGGATCGGAGGCGATAAGCAATAGGTAAATCCTCGACGCGGAGGTCGGAACAATGGAGGTTTTTGATTTGGTTAAGTACAATTAGTACTCTCCAAACCATGGGCATGGTTTGAGCAAAAGAGATGCCGGTGGTTCGAAAGAATTGGATCATGAATTCAGGAAAAGGGTATCGAAGACCTAGCGAAAAAGGATATGCTGGAAAACAAACCCATTCAGTGGAAGAAACATCCGATCGAATTGACCGATCGAATGGTCTAAAGACCGTGTTCTCAGGGAAAGCGCCGGAGGCTCTTAAAGCTGCAATGTCTGCGTTGTCAAAAGCACAGATCTCCTTTTCGGGATTTTTAAGGAGATTCTGCTGGGTGAAGATCTCGGCATCCATTGCTAGTAAGGCGATGTAAATTGATAGAAAGTAAATCAGAAATGGAGAATTACCTGAAGGTTCTGTTGAAGATATCTGCTTTTCAAACAAGAAAAGAGAAGATATAGGGGCATTGTGGATCTTCATTGAGCAAAAAGCGCGTTGGAAGTTACGATGTGATCTTGACCGTCGCTTCGTTTTAAATGCCTTGAGTTATGGGATAAGATTTTTGAAATATATCCGTTGGATTGGTATACCAACCGATATATTTGGGGACAATTGTTATGGCTCATTTTCTAAGCATACATATCCTGACCAATATCCTGCCTTTATTTGTTTATTTGTGACCAGGATGCTGGAAGAGGATATTGCTAACATCTTGGGTGATATCCTGAGGTTTATTGAATTAACCACGTGCAGGTTAAAGGCTGAGACTTGCTAACGGTCAAGTGGACTTCTTCTCCTCTAGACTCGGACGTGTTTGTTGAAGGAGAGACGTTGAACCCGAAAGACCAGGTCTACAACGTTCAATTAAGGAATATTCGGTGGATCCCGGAAGTTTAGGATAGTTTGTTATATTATCTTTACTATAAATAGATGGGGGCGGATCAGTTTAAGGCACACAATTGACACTTACACTCTCGAACACTTTCACTCTCTAGCTCGTTGCAAACACCACACTTGTATTCAAATTTCATTGTAACACATAGTCGATCCGCACCACATCCTGCATTGTATCCTGACGTTTGAAGTAATAAGAAGAACAAGGCAGCTGCGATTGTCAGCTCCCGAGGTTTTATGCCGGCGATCTAGATTGATCAAGGGCTTTCCTCGTACATCTCATGTCGTTTACTTTACTTTTGCTCATAGTTTGATCGTAGATACAGCTCAAATATCCTGAGCCGTATCCTGAATACTAATTTTCTAAATAACTTAACAAGCATATTTTTTACACATATTTCTAGCACACTACCTCATTTAACTAATTTGATCACTAAATTGCTTAGGTAATTTTTGACCAAAACAATCATGATGACAATACTCATCCTTGATCAGATCCTTAAAGTCGTTCCATGGGGTGGCATTAGCAGCTGCCAACCCTAGCATTTGAACCTGAGCGTTCCACCATGTGAGCGCAACACCTTCAAGAGTTCCCGTAGCAAACTTCACCCTACTAGCAACAGGGCATTCACACATTTCGAAGACAGATTCGAGCTTCTCGAACCAATGGAGGAGGCCTACAGCTCCTTCTGTACCACTGAAGGTACTAGGTCGACAGTCCATAAAGGTCTTGAACGTACACACGGGAGGCTGAGCATGCTGACCTGTTGCGCGAGAAAG
Organism: Helianthus tuberosus; assembly: GCA_030545235.1. Taxonomy (NCBI): domain Eukaryota; kingdom Viridiplantae; phylum Streptophyta; class Magnoliopsida; order Asterales; family Asteraceae; genus Helianthus; species Helianthus tuberosus. Next base: position 31,699 of record JARYGA010051804.1, on the reverse strand, counting down.
AAAAGACAAGATTAAGCACGAGAGTTGGTTCGCGAGAGTAGGATCTAAACATCCTAGGATAGGTCGAAATGGCAGGTTATACCTCCTGCTGGAGCTGCTGCGAGTGCCTCAGCAACTCGTTCGTTGATTAGAGCCGTCAGCTGGGCTTGAGTCAAGTTCAGGCGTCCACTCATGATCTTCACATCGAAGGAAACACAAATGAGAATGGTGTCGCGAAAGTGCGTAAGTATGGGATGACAGAAGAGAGTAAGCACGCAAGGTTTCAAGAAACAATCGTTACACTAACTAAGCATACCATGATCAAATGCACTACTTTAACTAACAGGCATGCAATACAAAAATAAACCATATCACCTATAGTGTTGAGTCTTGCACGTGGAGCGAAGTGTTGTTGTGGATCGTTGAGCACTGTACAGGTTATATTCTGGTTTTGTCAAAAAGCTTTTCCCTTTTTAAAACCAAGTTCACTATAACCATGATACCAATCTGTCACACCCCCAAATTCCACAAGCGGAGTATCACCGTAGGAGGCGTGACATGACCAGGATCAAGCCACAAATCATATTGAACAATGTATTTAAAGTAAATATAAAACCAACCACAATATAATTGGTGTCCAAAAGAAATCAACCAAATCCAAGTTATCAACGGAAGCATAAAGTTTAAAACCAAAACATAAGTTATAAGTTCATAAAGTTTAACATGGAACTCAACAATCCATGTCCCACAACGACCTCTTCCACCTGTGCAAGCTCCATCTAAGCACCTAACGACCTGCAAGGCATGTAGCAACGAATCAATAACAAAGTTGAGCGAGTTCACAGTTGGTGTCCATTTTTAAAGTTGTTCAAAAACCATAAGTTATCTCGAAACCATGAGTTAACCATTTCCTTGTTTCCCAAACCATAAACAATGGGGGCTACCCCATGTTAACCACTAGACCCGTTACCATATTGACCACTGATTTTAGACATGTTTATGTGCCTTGCGTCAATGTCTATCATCATTGACTAAGTGCCCAGATCCATTAGTCCACTCCCATCCTCTGCGGCACGGTGTGAGGCTTGTCAAACCTAATAGCGCTATTTAACTAATGACCCGTTCGCCATTGGCCCAGCGATTAAGTCGATATAAAAATGAGGGACTACATGATAGAGTTTTGTCTAGTAAGTTAAAGGTTGTCCTACCCAAGGAGTACCGAGGTACATATTCTACCCAAGGAGAATATGTAGGTTCCATTTTAGTTCCTTAACCCATTCCCAAACCACCGGGAATCCCATGCCTTATAGAAAGTGTGAACTCACCTTAGGTTAGCTCGGCAGATAAACGAAAAGGTCACTTGAGCTATATGTGGTTAACCACGTCCTAACATGGTTACCATACATGTCAGGTCTAGGTTCAAGTAGTGCACATAGGTTTACACATAAACTAACAGGTTACGAACACGTAATGATCATGGCAAACACGTAAGATCACATTCAAAACGTTAACAGACAAGTACACATCATATCCCAAACTTGTGCGACTCAAATGATTGGGCTCGCACAAGTTCAACGGCCCAATCATCTTGTGCGATTCAATAATTGAAGCCCAATACTATTCGGCCCAACCTGTTGTGCGTCCATCACAACTTGTGCGACTCACAATGGGTTGTGCGACTGAAACGAGCCCGGCCCAAGAATAAATAAATTCCATACCCCATACGGCCCAACATACAAACAGTTAATCAACTTGTGCGGTCTATTTAACCTTTTGCGACCCGAACTAACTTGCACGATTACAAATGGCTTGTGCGACTGGAATTTACTTGTGCGACTGAGTTTTGGGCTTTAAGGCCCAACAACATAATAAGGTTCAAACATATGTGTGTGGCCCAAGACTTGTGCGATCGGCACTGCCTTGTGTGATCCACATATCTTGTGCGATCATGCCAAATTCCTAGGTTGTACTCTGTGCTTAAACAATTGTACCCTAACCCATCTTGTGCGACTGTGTTGTGTTGTGTGACCGGGGCTTGTGCGATTGAGCTCTTGTGTGATTGAGATCTTGTACGATTAGGTTTATTATCCGTAATTTATGGAAATCAGTTACACCATTTATTTGCAATTCAAATCTAACAGTTTCCTAACTTGCATTCATCGATCAAAACAATTAAACAGTTTCCAATCATGCAAATCATTGATCAAACTAAACATTTACTAATTAATTCTTATGAACCCTAGTTAATCATATAACAACTCATCATCATCACATCGAATAAAATAACCTAATTAACATCATGATCCTAAATTCATCATCCAATAACTCAAACCAATTCTTATAATCCATCCGAATCCAAACACATATGGCCGATTACATTCATTCGGTTCTAGATCATTATTATCATCACATGATTATCAAACCCTATATTGAACTAACATATTACACATGTGAGCCGATTTACATGAACACTAATCTCATCAATTTATTTCATAATCAACCACATATCATTCGTAAATCATTATGTAGAAACATATAAATCACAATATCATCTAACAAAACAATAATCATGAAACACTAACCGGTTAGAAGGTAGAACAAGGATGATCCGAATCAAGAAAGCTTCGAGAAGGAGGATTGTGGCCGTCGGCTTCGAGAGAGAGGGAGAGAGATTTAGGGTTTGCTAAACTTTGTGTGTTTTGGTGAAGTGTAGGATTTATACTAACACCCTAGGTGTTATTCGAACTAAGAGAGTGGGCCGAACCCTTCATGGGTTGCCCTTGGGTTTCGAGTACAAGGAGTGTGGCCCGAATGAGCTTGTACGATTGGACTAGTGTTGTGCGATTACATTATATACATACATTACACACATTCACATAACATGTAACATTTATTCATTAAAACCAACATATCAATTAGTCACATAGAGTTCATACACGTTACATTAAACACAAGATACGTCTTGAAATACGAGTTATCACAGAACGTATTGAACAAGTTTAACGTATTGAACAAGTTGAACGTATTGAACAAGTTGAACGTATTGAACAAGTTGAATGTATTGAACAAGTTGAACGTGTTAACCTCCCGCTAGTCTATTGGGAAAGGCAAAGTAGTAACCTGGATTATGTTATTCGTGTTGGATATGAGTATTTAAACTTTTTATTCTACTTTATGCTATGTATCAAACTTGTATACTCGCCAACATTTTTGTTGATGTTATTTTAATACATGTTGCAGGTTGATAGACGAAGTGATCAAGAAACCAAGCTAGGATGAACCTAGAAACACATCTAGAATAAACAATGTTGTGAATTATTTTGATACAAGTTTGTCACTTTTGAAACAATGTATGAATTCTAGTATTTTAAGAAATCATGATTAATTTATATTGTCGAAATAATGTTATGATGCTTATGAGCGATTTGTTCGTCTCATCTCGATGTTTTCGCCATCGGTTGGGGTTTGACATAGCTGGGTTGGGTGTGTGCGGTGTAGCCCAATTCAGAGGGGTTGTGCGACTAGTGTGGTGTGTACGGTGTCAAGGAAGTGTGCAGCTGGCACAAGTGTGCGACTGATTTAATAATAAGAATGATAATAACAATAATAATACACAAATTTAGCACATAATGCACATCTAATTCAACAATAAATCTTGGTTATTAAACTCACATAACTATAACATAAAAAAAAGCGTGCAGGAAAACCCGAAGTGTCACAAAGAATGATGCTGAAGGATTAAAAGGAATGATCAAAGAATTAGAAAAAGGAATAGATGGAATTCAGAAATTCCAGAAGAAAAAAATTTGGGTACCAATCCAAGGAAATTTACGAAATCGAATTTTAGAAGAAGCTCATAAATCAAAGTATACGATGCATCCTGGAAATGACAAAATGTATCAAGATCTAAAGAAAATTTTTTGGTGGATAGGAATGAAAAAAGGGCATAGCAAGTTATGTTTCTAAATGTTTAACTTGCTCACAGTTAAAGCTGAACATCAGAAACCTTCAGGTTTACTTCAACAATTGGAGATGCCAGTTTGGAAATGGGAACTGATAACAATGGACTTAGTTACCAAACTACCCAAGACACAAAAAGGTAATGACATAATCTGGGTGATTGTGGATAGATTAACTAAATCTGCACATTTCTTAACAATGAATGTTGATGCATGAAATGTCTGTTGACTGCGTCTACAAAAAGTCTGAAGTCAAGATTGGTCAACAGGGGGTCAAAATGTAAATATTATGAAATATAGAAGTCTGGTTCGCTTATGTGTCTAAGTCTGGTTCGCTTATATGTCAAGTAGTCTGGACCGCTCATATGGCATGTCATATGAGCGGACCAACATGTCTATATATAGAGGAAGTAGTCTGAGCGATCCAGAGTGTGTATGTGTATGCTTGGGAGCCAAAACTCTGTCAAAATTTCATTAGAAAGCTAATAAAGTGAAAGAATTGAAAGGATAAGCTGCTGTTACATTACATATTCTGATTCCGCCTTTATATGTAATGATGAACTTTCTCAACTGATCGGTTAGAGTCACGACACGGTCCAACAAGTGGTATCAGAGCTTCAGGACGAGGAGTTCATACTACATCAGCTGATTCGACACTATTATCTCATTTCTACTCATATTTCTCTTTTATTTTTCGGATTCAACAAGTTTCATTTGACAAAATGAGTTGACAGTCAAGTATATTGAGCGAAACTTGTTGTTAAACAATCTGTAAAAGTTTCAGTCTTTAAAACAAAGTAAAACTCATTCAATTTTATCAAAAACAGGATCGGTTCACGAACAGTTTTTTTCAAACTCAGATCTGGAACGATTTTGCGGTCAAAATTGAACAATAATCATATCATTGTGATCGGAATTAAGAGTAGTACAACCCTTGAAAGTATCAGATTGTAATTCGGACTAAAAATCGGTTAAAAACTGTGGTCCGCTTTTACGGTCATCGCTGTTACGTACATTTTCAGATCCGCTCGAACAAACAGGTTGTTGATTATCACGTGGTTCGCTTATCCGGACATCTGTTGGTTCGCTCGAACGAACATTAGCTGGTCCGCTCAAACGGACACTATCTGGTCCGCTCGAACGATCATTTTCTGGTTCGCTCGAACGAACATAGTTAGGTTCGCTCATTAGTACATTTTCTGGTTCGCTTATCTGAACCTGTTTGGTCCGCTTATTTGTCACGTGCACAGATCGGTTCGCTTTTGTGGTTCTGTTTTTCAAAAATATCGAAAATTTTTCTAAGTGTTGGTTGATTTTGCAGGTACGTTCAAGATGGATGATATTTTCATGAACCCATTTAGCGATATACGCGTTCGCTGGGGATTCCGGAAACAATGATACTTCGTCAAGCAATGTGAATGATAACCCGCCAAAGGAGAAGAAAAAGGAAGCTTGGGAATCGGAAAGTGCCTTCGGAACGTTTAATAAACCTCCAAAACTAATGGCTATTGAGGAGTATAGTCGGTGGTCCAGTAAGTTTGAAGACTGGTTGATGGCATTCGCATTTCCTAGCTGGAAAAGTTTGAAAAATGGTTATGCAAATGGAAAGAAACATGGTGAAACTTTAAGAGCAGCCGAGGAGATTGACTCATTTGTAGCTGAACAAAAGTGTGTGGCGTTGTTATTCCAGTCCGTCCGGGAAGACATAATCTCATTGATCGACTATTAAAACGCAAAAGATCTTTGGGAAAAGTTAGAAAAGAAATGTTTAGGTAGTACTGAAATCATAAAAAACAAAAAGAAACTTCTTAGGAAAGAGTTTGATATGTTTGGTTGTCTTAAGAATGAGTCAGTGTGTAAAATGATTGAAAGGTTCGGTCATCTGAAGCTGGAATTAGCAAGACATGATATCAGATATTCTGATGATGAGCAAGTAGACAAGTTGTTCGATTCGTTGCCAGACGAGATGGAGTGGAGATATTATGCTCTCATGCTTAAGAACACTATTCCTTCTGAATTGTTGAAACCAGATTTGGTGATTGAGAAACTTGAAAGTCATGAACTGGAATTGAAGAAGACGTACAAAGTTAATCATTCATCTTATCAACAGAATCTGGATCTATACTATCCAAAAAGCATGATGCTAAAAGCAACTTCTCCAAAAACAGCTTTTTCTGCTGAAAATGTGTCGACAGCTGGCAAAGAAAGTCAAACTGGTCAAAGCAGTGGAAGTCACAGTGGTTTTCACAGTGGATCTTCATCTTCTGGAAATGCTGATGCAAAGAATCGTTTTCAATGCAACATCGCAATAGACTTGAAGAATGCTCAGAACTTTGATGAGGAATCGGCTAAGCAGCAGATGATCTTTCTAGCATCAGTGTTGGAATCGTATGAAGGATTGGTAGCTGGGAAGATTGGCAATACAAATCTGACGAAAGAAGATTACGATCAGATTGATCCGGAGGAAATGGAACTGATCGATATTCGTTGGGCTATGGCAAGTGCGGTTCGTCGTGCACAAAGATTCATGGAAATTACTGGCAGAAAAACAATTGGTGGTGCTTCTACCAAGCTGGGGTTCGATAAATCGAAGGTGACTTGTTTCAAGTGTAAACAGAAGGGTCACTTCAAACGAGAATGCCGAAACGCTTATGCTGATGAGTCGGAGAACCCTTTCAGAGATGATTACTACAAGAAGGCGATTTATCACCAGAATAAATCCGAGCCGCCTAGACTGAAGCAGGTTGAAGACAACAGAGAGAAATCTAGAGCTCTGGCAGTGATTTACGATGATGAGGGTTATGATTGGAGTCAAGAGGTTCTACCAGAAGAAGATGCGATTGGTTACGCATTTATGGCGAGAAATGACGATCCTATTCCATGGAAAGACGATCGAACTGAAGTGCAAAAATATCAATACAGAAAAATGATAGCTGAAAACAAAATCATTAGAATATCTCGTATCTATCTGGAAGCGAGAAGAGCCAATAGATGGGATCCAGATAGAGAGTGCTATCTTGATGAGTATGGAAATATTGCAATTGATGATAGTACACTTGATATTGAAGCTATAATCCAGCAATACAAAGAAGATGATGAGTATTGGCAACACAAATGGTGGGGAACTCCAACTTCGAAAATGATTGAAGAATAGAAAGAGAAAGAGAAAGAGAAAGAGAGAAAAGAGAAAGAAGAGATCGAGAAAGCAAAGAAGATTGATACTGGAGTTATTGACACAACGCAGGAGTTGACTGCTGAAAATCTTGGAAGAATGGCTGACAAAGTGCTAGCTGCTAAGGCACTTGAGGTAGACTCTAACTCCGTGTCTGAGTCAAAAAGCCAGGTCAGTTCAGATGTGTCAACAAATGCGTCAGGTAAGAAAATCGATGGAAATGCTGATTGCAAAAATTGCAACAAAGAGTGCAAATTTTGTAGCACAGTCACGTATCTCAACGGGAAGAAAGTTGATGATCTGACAGCTAAGGTCAGAAGTGTTGAGAATCAGATTCTTGATCGTGACAAAACAGTTAAAGCTTCAACTGAACGGATAAGAGAATTAACTAAACAAATTGAAAATGATAAAATTGATCATGACAAAATTAAACAAGAAAATGAAAAGTTGATTCTTGAAAACCGTCAGATTTCTGAAAAATTTGAAAAACTAAAAAGCACATTGAAAGATTGTGATGATCGAAATGGTAAAACTTTTAAAGAAAATGAACATCTAAGAGCAGTGCTTAGAGTCAAAGAAGAATCAATTAATCAACAACTGGATGAAATCGCTAAATTGAAACTTAAAGTTCAAGAGGGTGTAATCGAAAATGAGCGAATCCAGTTGAAGCTTAACAGTTACAACTCCGCAAGCTTTGTTTTGCAACATATTATTCCCAAACCCATCGGGAAAGACAAAGCGGGCGAAGATGTGTATTGTGATGGAACTGGGGTGGGGTTTCATCAAGTTCCACCACCTGTTCTTGATAACTACACGAAAAAACAATCTGGGTTGGTTGAAATTGAGGAAGAAAAAGAAATTAAACTTCCGGAGAACATTGATGTCACTTTTACATCATCTGATGATAGTGTTCAGACAGAGATTGTTAAGAGCACAGCTGAAAGTGTTTTGATGTCTGATTCAACTGAAGATTATGGGTGTTTCTTAGACAAATACATTCAGAAATCAAAGTCCAAAAACAACTTAAGTGATGAACCGGGTCTTGTGATGTACAAGATGGCTGGATCTGATAAGTTGTATTCGGATTCTGAGTTTCCGATTGAGAATGTTAATGTGAAAAAGTTGACAAATGTTTTCAAGTTAGTTGAAGTTGAGTTATCAGAAGTGAACAGTTTGTGTCAAACAAAAAGGCAAATGAATTTTGAGAAAGATAAAGCTTATTACAAAAAGCCTGTTGTTCCACCACGTTTTTATAATAACAATCGAAACAATTGGTCGGGTGGTTATCGAGGTGGTAAGAGTTATCAGAAAAGGAGTTTTCAAAACAGAAGGTTTGCTGAAAAGAAGGTGTTTGTGAACGGTTCAAGTTCACTTTCTGATGAGGAAAATGAAATTTTTTCAAAATCAAATAAAGAGTTCTTTGAGAAAAGAGCTTCACATTATCGGTCTGAAGGCACAAGTCGAGTTGTTGATACTCGAACATGTTTCAGATGTAATCAAGTTGGTCACATTGCACGAATGTGTACCAATGTGAAGCCTAAGATTGAAAATGTGAAGTTTCAACAGAAGAAAGTTGATGTGAAGGGTAAAGCACCAATCGTTGTTGAGAAAAAGAGTGTGAAAAATGACAACATGAAAGTGAAAAATGAACCTGTAAAGAAAATGGTAACTAAAAATGAAAAATTTTACAAACGGGTTGCATTATCTCAACAAGTTTGGAAACCAAAAACAGAAATGAAAATTTCAACTTCTGAAGTGAAAAAGGCTGAAGAATCAATTTCGGTTGATTATGATGAAAATTTTCCACCTTTGAAGGCTGAAAATTTCAAAATTCAAATTGCGAGAGTCAAGGTTACACCTAAGGCTGATGAAGCCTGGGTGGACACCATGTTCGAATAAGCAGTTTGAATGGCCGGAGCTTCCTGGATCGCGAAGCATGAATCGGCATCTTTATTGAAATGTTTTAAAATCAACTTGTGGTATGTGCAGGATCTTCCAAGAGCCATTTCAAGATGGATCATGGATAGTGGCGCATCTCGACATATGACAGGAAAAACTGCATTACTGTATGATGTGAAGAATATCAATGGTGGTTATGTGGGATTTGCAGGTCATGAAGGTGGTAGAATTGTTGGTGAAGGAACGTTATCCAATGGGATTGTAACGTTTGAGAGAGTTAACTACATCACTGAGCTGGAGAACAATCTGCTTAGTATCTCGCAGATTTGTGACAATCAGTATACTACTCACTTCACTGATAAGGAATGTTTGATTTTGAAACCTGGTTTTGTTATTCCGGAAGATTTGATTATCATGAGGGCACCTAGAGTGAATGATTTATATGTGTTAGATATGTCTGTAGCAACTACAACTACTGGTCAAGCACATTGTTTTGTGTCTAGAGCAACTGAGAAAGAATCGAGATTGTGGCACCGAAAGATGGGGCATATACACCTAAGGAAGATGAATCACTTAGTGCACAATGATTTGGTATTGGGTGTTAATATCAAAGGTTTTCATCTGGAAGGGGAGTGCATTAGCTGCATCAAAGGCAAGCAAAAGAAAAAGTCACACCCTACAAAGCAAGTCAATTCAGTTTCAAGACCGCTGGAAAGACTTCACATGGATTTGTTTGGTCCGGTGAATGTCAAAAGTATTACAGGAGATAAATATTGTTTGGTCGTTACTGATGATTATTCCAGATTTTCGTGGGTTTCTTTCTTGAAGACAAAAGATGAAACATTTGACAGTTTGATGGGTCTGTTCAGGAAGATTGAGAATTTGTACCAAAGGCGTATCAAGAGAATTCGAAGTGACAATGGTACTGAATTCAAGAACAGTAAGATGGAAGAATTTTGTGATGAAAGAGGTATTTTGCATGAGTTTAGTGCTCCGTACACTCCGCAGCAGAATGGAGTCGCAGAACGCAAAAACCGGACGCTAATCGAGACGGCTAGAACTATGCTCGCAGATTCAAAGTTACCGATTAATTTTTGGGCTGAAGCTGTTTCTGCCGCATGCTATACGCTCAACAGGGTTCTCACTGTCAAGAAGTTCAACAAAACATGCTTTGAGCTAATAAATAACCGCAAACCAAATTTGAAGTATCTAGAACCGTTCGGGTCACCTTGTACGGTTATAGAGCCTTTTGGAAAGTTTGGTCCGAAGTGCATTGAGGGTATATTTGTTGGTTATTTAAATCCATTACGACGTGTCTTCGTTCCAAGTGAAAAGCGGATTATTGAAGCTGCAAATGTTGAATGTCAAGGTTATACTATGCCGCCGCAGAATCCTGGTGATTCATGGCGTTATCATTATGACAAACTTTGGGATTCGTTTGACATGAGAGAAGAATCAGAGGATGATGAAGATTTCTTTGATGAGTTGGATATTTTGCGTGAATATGAGTCGCAGTTAAGGTTTCCAGCTGAGTATTTGAGAAGACCACGGGAAACTTCAAATGATGATGAAGCAGGTCCAAGTAATGCTGGTGAACATGATGATGTCCAACAGAATGAAGTTGCTCAGGATAATCAGTCGGCTCAGAATGATAATCTAGAAGCTGAAAACATGCCAGTATTTGATCATGGTGATTCAGATTCAGATTCTGAGGGGGAGCAAATTCAGATTTCAAGTCAAACAAACCAAGTTGGTGAACAAGATGCAGAGCAGAATGTTACTAATCTGGAGGGAAATGTAGATGTTCCAAGCGAAGTGATGCCGCGAACTTTTTCATATCATCCAGAGGAGTTGATCATAGGAGAATTGCAGAAAGGCGTTCGCACTCGAAATCAGATTGATAAAGGGCTTACATGTTTTTATACAAAAGTTGCTCCTTTGCAAACTGAATTCTCATTAAGTTGTTTTATCTCGCAGGTTGAGCCAAGAACTTACAAAGAGGCGCTTACTGAAGACTCTTGGGTCAATGCAATGCAGGAGGAACTTAGTCAATTCGAGAAATTGGGAGTGTGGAAGTTAGTTGATTTGCCGGATGGTCAGAGAAAGATTAACACTAAGTGGGTGTTCAAGTGTAAGAGGGACGATAGAGGAGTTGTCGTAAGGAACAAAGCTCGACTCGTTGTTCAGGGATTTAGTCAACAGGAGGGAATTGATTTTACCAAAGTCTATACTCCTGTAGCACGACTAGAGGCTATCAGAATTTTCCTAGCATTTGCGTCTTGGAAGAACTTCAAAGTTTATCAGTTAGATGTTAACTCGGCGTTTCTCTATGGGAAGGTTAAAGAGGAGGTTTATGTCGGTCAGCCACCGGGCTTTACCGATCCAATCCACAAAAACAAGGTCTACTTATTGGACAAAGCGCTGTATGGTTTACACCAGGCCCCGAGAGCCTGGTACGAGACTTTGTCTCAACACCTACTAGCCAACAAGTTCATTCGTGGAAAAGTGGATGCCACTCTCTTCACTAAAGAGGTCGATGGTCATCTTCTGATTGTTCAGATTTATGTGGACGATATAATCTTTGGGTCGACAAATGAAAATCTATGCAAAGATTTTGAATCAGTGATGAAGCAGAAGTTTGAAATGTCATCAATGGGGGAGATGAAATTCTTTCTGGGTTTACAAGTTGAACAACTTCCTGAAGGAATTTTCATTCATCAGTCAAAGTATGTTCATGATATTCTAGAGAAATTTGGGATGTCAAGTTCTACTCCAGCTGCTACCCCACTTGCAACAAATCATGGGATTCACTCAGATCTCACCGGAGACAGGGCTGATGAAACTTTTTATCGATCCATGATAGGTTCTTTAATGTACCTAACTGCTTCACGTCCTGATATAATGTACCCAACGTGCCTCGCAGCAAGATTTCAGTCTAACCCGAGAGCATCACATATGATTATTGTGAAGAGGATATTGCGCTACCTGAAAGGAACTCCTTCATTGGGGTTGTGGTATCCTAGGAAAGGCGATTTTACGCTCGAAGGGTATTCCGATTCGGATTTCGGATGCTGCAAAGTCAATTCAAAATCAACAACTGCAGGATGCCAGTTCTTTGGTCCGAGATTGATTACCTGGCAGTGTAAGAAACAAACGTCTGTGGCGTTATCTACATGTGAAGCGGAGTATGTTTCTGCTAGCAGTTGCTGCTCTTAGATCTTGTGGATACAGCAACAGATGCGCGACTACGGTTTGCAGTTTCTTAACACACCTCTTTTTGTTGATAATGAGGCTGCAATAAATATAACAAAGAATCCAGTACATCACGCTAAAACTAAACATATAGAAATTCGTCATCACTTTATTCGTGATTGCTTTGAGAAAAAGTTGATACGAATTGAGAAAATCCACACTGACGAACAGAAAGCTGATTTACATACCAAAGCTTTTGATAAAAATCGGTTTAAATATTTGTTAAAACCGAATGGTATGAAGCTTCTGTCGGTGTCGGATGGCGTAATTGGCGTTGATGAGAGTACTGTTGCGGATGAAGACGAGAAACAATCTGCAATGGTTTGTCGAATTTTTACTTGTTTTGGTATTTAGGGGGAGTAGATGTTTGTACATAGTTATTTTCAGAAAATACAAAAACAGTAAAAAAAAAAAAAAAAAAAAAAAAACAAAAACATGATAAAATCTGAAAAAGAGCTTGTGTATATAGGGAAAATGATAGTACATCAGCTAGACGATTACAGTATGCTAAAGATTTGAAAAGTATAAAAGAGTTAAACAATCTTACTGATGATGTGTCGATAGGTTTTCACACATTTAGTAGATTTATTCGGGATATAAACCTAAAATTCAAACTTGTGAATTCGTGGGGAACACTACTTGGATATATAGGTAACCCCTGAAATCTCGTTTAAAAGGTCTCTTAATCTGATATACTAGGTCTTTATACTCAATGATGTCTGGGGTATTATTCCGGGACTTCTGCTGAACGGTGGTTCTGACCTAGTCCTTGGCTAATACTTGCTGCAATGCTTGAAACACAGCATTAAACCCTCAGCATGCTGAAACAATAAAATTGATAAATGCTGCTGTTGTAAGCAAAAAGATCCTCTAAAGGGGACACACCGAAAAGTCGAAGCTGATATCTCTCTGCGTATATGGAAGTATCGACCTGAGATCCCTCGGCCCTCGCATACCTAAATTATATACAGATATCATTGTAGTATTCTCACCTGTAAGACTGATTATTGAGATTCTGGATACGGGAGTATATTCAAGAGGTGGGACACATGAATGATCTAAGTTCTTAATTCATCTAAATCGTATCCTGAATAAGTTGAAATTTGTGTGAGAATTTAAGATGGATCAGTATATCGACAATCGAGGTGAATTGTTTAAATCTAAGTATGTAATGTAGCTTAACGGTACTTGTGATTTGTCTAAAAAGCTGATATGATTCCCTGACACGCTCACCAAAAATATGTTTGTAAATAGTTTACTTTGTTTAATTTCTGCAATTTAAGTTTTCTGTATTTCATTTCTTAGTTTAGATCACTTTATAAAATCCAAAAAGATTTTATTTCTGCTTTATTTTCCGACAAACCAAAGTGGAGAGTTGATTGTTGGATTCTTAGATGTTTGAAGCAGATGCAGGAGATTCTGGACTGAAGAATGAGGAGAGTTTATCTTGATAGAGTTTGTTTTATTGAATAGTCAAAAACAAGTTCATTAACTTGATACTTGTTATTTTCAGAAATTGTTTGAAATTGTTGTTTTTAAATCAGTTTGTTTCGTCAAATGATCAACCAAGGTCATTAAATTGGACTTGGTAGATTAATTGAGTAATCAGGGTCATTAACTTGGACCTGAATACTTGAGTGGATTGCTATAACTGATTGATTTTGTGATTTAATGTTGAAAAGTTAGTTTGTAATGTTTGTTGGTTGAGTAACAGGTTTGAACTTCATTATTTCCAAAGGAAGCTATTTGTCAAAGCTTGAACCAGATATCTCAGATTCAGCATACTGAGAAGGGGAGTCTGTGAAAGGGGGAGTCTGGATCAACAGTTATTGGGAAGTTGAAGTTAGAGCAAGGTGATGCTGAAGCCTGTGAAGAATGCTTGAGAGAATAGACAGAGTTAAGAAAAAGACTAAGACTGAAGACTACGGATCTGAAGATACATAAAGACTACGTCAACATCCAAGGGGGAGTCTGTTGATGCATGAAATGTCTGTTGACTGCGTCTACAAAAAGTCTGAAGTCAAGATTGGTCAACAGGGGGTCAAAATGTAAATATTATGAAATATAGAAGTCTGGTTCGCTTATGTGTCTAAGTCTGGTTCGCTTATATGTCAAGTAGTCTGGACCGCTCATATGGCATGTCATATGAGCGGACCAACATGTCTATATATAGAGGAAGTAGTCTGAGCGATCCAGAGTGTGTATGTGTATGCTTGGGAGCCAAAACTCTGTCAAAATTTCATTAGAAAGCTAATAAAGTGAAAGAATTGAAAGGATAAGCTGCTGTTACATTACATATTCTGATTCCGCCTTTATATGTAATGATGAACTTTCTCAACTGATCGGTTAGAGTCACGACACGGTCCAACAATGAATGAAACTTTCAGTATGGAACGATTAGCCAAGTTGTTCTGGATGAAATAGTCTCATTACATGGAATCCCTTTATCGATTGTGTCCGACCGAGATAGTTGTTTTACTTCTCATTTTTGGACAAGTTTCCAAAAAGCTATGGGAAGCTGATTAAATCAAAGTACAGCTTATCACCCTTAAATAGATGGACAAAGTGAAAGGACGATACAGACTTTGGAAGACATGCTTAGAGCCTGTGTGATAGACTTTGGAGGAAGTTGGGACGATCATTTACCATTAATAGAATTTCTTACAACAATAGTTATCATACAAGCATTAATGATGCACCATTTGAAGCACTCTACGGACAAAAATGTCGAACACCTGTATGTTGGGTAGAAATAGGAGAAAAGCAATTGTCAAGACCTGACAAGAAACGACTGACAAAATAATTCAAGTCAAAGAAAGACTGAAAACAGCCTGAGATCTTCAAAAGAATTATGCAGATAATAGGCGTAAACCCTTAGAGTTTCAATTCGGAAACAAAGTGCTATTAGAATTTTCACCTTGGAAAGGAGTCGTTAGATTTGGTAAGAAAGGAAAGTAAAGCCCAAGGTATGTTGGGCCTTTTGAAGTTATCCAACATATAGGACCAGTAGCCTACCTGTCACACCCCCAAAATCCACATGCGAAATATCACCTCTTGGAGGCGTGACTGACCAGGATCCAGCCACCAATCATATTGAACAAGCATGTAAGTAATTATAAAAATCCAACCAATACAATTGGTGTCCAAACAAAACATAGTTTAAGTTGCAAGCGGAAGCATAACGATTAAATCCAAAACAAAATATAAGTTCAAATGTTTCAATGTTTAACATGGCACACAGTTGTCCATGTCCCACAACGACTCTTCCCCATGCAAGCTCCAGCTAAGTACCTATTGACCTGCAAAACATGTAGTAACGAGTCAACAACAATGTTGAGCGAGTTCACAGTTGGGTGTTTGTTTTAGTTATTCCAAAAACATAGTATCCTTTAACTGGCATCCTGCCGTGGGGGTTACCCCATAGTTGAAAACGTGTTTTGTTTATTCCCGTTCACTCTGGCAATCCAGCCGTGGGGGCTACCCCATGTTTAATTATCTGGCTCTTCGGCCGTGGGGGCTACCCCATGTATATACTACTAGACTCGTTACCATATCGACTGCTGACTGTAGTCATGTTTATGTGCCCTGAACTGTCAATGTCTATCATCATTGACGTGCCCAGATCCATTAGTTCACGCCCGTCCTCTGCGGCACGGTGTGAGGCTTGTCAGACCTAAATAGCGCTATCTAACTAATGACCCGCTCGCCATTGGCCCGGCGATTAAGTCGATATAAAAAGGAGGGACTTCGTGATAGAGTTTTGGTCTAGTGAAATGTAAACTGTCCAAGAGGACGAGGAATTATATTCCTTAACCCGTACTGTCCTACCCAAGAAAGGACGAGGAATCCATATTCCTTAACCCATTCCCAACCCCTGGGAATCCCATGCTTTGTAGAAAGTGTGAACTCACCTTAGGTTAGCTCGGCAGATAAACGAAAGGTCAAACGAGCAGCTAGAGGTCAACCATGTCCTAACATGGTTACCATACAAGTCAGGTCTAGGTTCAAATAGTGCACGTATATTTACACATAAGCTAATAGATTACGCACACGTATTGATCATGGCAAACACGTATTATCACGTTAACAGTCATAACATATCCGAACTTGTGCGATCAAAAGATTGGGCTCGCACAAGTTCAACAACCTTGTGCGAGTCACCCATTGAAGCCCAATAGTACCCGACCCATTAACTTAGAAAGCCCAATACATCCATATACATATACACGGCCCAAATTAATAAACAGATAATCTATCTTGTGCGATTCAGTTGATCTTGTGCGACTGGGGACATCTTGTGCGACTGGACTTGGGCTTTGAGGCCCAACAGTATTGTAATTCGTGTGAGGCCCAAGCCTTGTGCGATCGGCACTATCTTGTGCGATCCACAAGTCTTGTGCGATCATGCATAATAAAACAGTATTATGTGTTTTATGTGTTGTACCCCGTCTTGTGCGATGCATTTGTGCGATCAGATCAGGTCTTGTGTGACCTGATCTTGTGCGACCGAGAGGGAACTTGTGCGATCCGTTTTATTATCCGAATATAATGCTAATCAGTTACATTGTTTCCATATTTGCATAAAATCACTTAACACAACCAACAGTTCTTAATCAAACCATATATCGATCAAACAAGGTTTTTATCATCAATCTCCTAAGAACCCTAGACATAATCAACACATGAACACTCATCAAAACACTTAAACATATCCATCTAGGGGTTTCAAATCATCATATAACACTTCATAATCGACCATACAATTAATCCGATTTCACATACATGCAACCGATTAACAAGCATTCGGTTCTAGAACAATAATATGCAAATCCGATTAACATCTACACGGTTCTAAATCAATAACATGTAACCCGAATCATATGAATATTACCACATCAAGAACCATTCATTATTCATACCAAGAACCCTAACCATTACATAAACTCATGGCAACCATAATATTATCTAACAACAATCATCATAAAACACTAACCGGTTATCAAGCTTCAAATAAGAATAATCCGAATCGAGAGAGCTTCGAAGAGATGGATGTTGTTGCCGTCGGGTTCGAGAGAGAGAAGGAGAGAGTAGGGTTTTTGTGTGTGTTGTGTTTTGCAAGTTATGAGGAGTATACCCCAACTCCTAAGTGTTATGCGTGTAAAGGAGAGTGGGCCGAACCCATCATGGGCTGCCCTTGATCCGAATACAAAGAGTGTAGCCCGAATGGGCTTGTGCGATTGGTTCGTGTTGTGCGTTCGGTTCGTTTGTAACATACATACATTACACATAACACATATTAAACATCACATTTCATTAATCATCAAAATTCATATAATCACGTAACGTTCAAACATGCTACACAAAGCACAAAGATAGGTTCTGAAATACGAGTTGTCACATTATCCCCAAGTTGAAAGAAATTTCGTCCCGAAATTTGGTACGTACTCACTGAGGAAGCTAGTTAATTTGTATGGTTATCCTGGTTTTCCTGGGGTGTCACATCCTCCCCCCGTTGATCTGGAATTTCGTCCCGAAATTTCGTAGTAGCTTCAGCCTCAGTAGTGGTTGTACTGTTTGCGAATAGTTGGGGATACTTTTGTTTCATTTGATCTTCGCGTTCCCAGGTGAACTCTGGACCACGACAGGAGTTGCAACGAACTCGAACGAGAGGTATTCTAGTGCGCTTGAGGACCTTAACATCCCGGTCTGTGATTTCAACTGGTTCCTCGACGAATCGTAACTGCTCGTCGATAGTGAGCTCCTTCAAAGGAACTATGAGGGTCTCATCTGACAGACACTTCTTCAGATTCGACACGTGAAAAACGTTGTGAACTGCACTGAGTTCTGTTGGTAGGTTCAGTTTGTAGGCTACCTTGCCTATTTTCTCTATGATGTCGAATGGTCCAACGTATCGTGGGTTAAGTTTGCCTCGTTTGCCAAAACGAACCACACCCTACCAGGGTGAGACTTTGAGTAGCACTCAATCCCCAACTTGGAACTCGAGTGGTTTCCTGTGCTTATTAGCGTATGCTTTCTGACGGTCGCTAGCTGCCGACATTCGTTGTCGTATTTGAGCAATCCTTTCTGTTGTGTCTACCACAAGTTCTGGGCCAGTGATCTGACTATCCCCCACCTCTGCCCAACAAAGAGGTGATCGGAATTTACGCCCGTACAATGCCTCAAATGGAGCGGCCCGAATGCTGGTGTGGTAACTGTTATTATACGAGAATTCCACTAGTGGCAGATGTTTTTCCCAACCATTGCCAAAGTCAATCACACATGCCCTAAGCATGTCTTCAAGGGTCTGGATGGTGCGTTCAGACTGCCCATCCATTTGCGGGTGATAAGCTGTGCTCATATCTAAACGTGAGCCAAAGGACTTATGCATTGCTTGCCACAGTTCAGAAGTAAAACGTGCATCGCGATCAGAGATAATAGAGGTGGGCACCCCGTGCCTCGAGACAACTTCCTTAAGATATACGTCTGCTAGAGTGGAGAACTTATCCGTTTCCTTGATAGCCAAGAAGTGTGCAGACTTTGTGAGTCGATCCACGATCACCCAAATAGTATCGTTTCCACGTTGAGATCTAGGCAGGCCAGTAACAAAATCCATGGAAATTTGCTCCCATTTCCATTGTGGTATCTCTGGTTGTTGGAGTAGGCCTGAGGGTTTCTGGTATTCGACTTTGACTCTCGCACAAGTCAAACATTTACTAACAAAGGTTGCAATGTGGGCTTTCATGCTAGGCCACCAACATGTAGTTTTGAGATCGTGGTACATCTTATCCGAACCAGGATGTACTGAGTAGCGAGACTTGTGTGCTTCATCCATCACAAGCTCTCGTAGGTTGCCATAGAGTGGGACCCAAATGCGTCCTGTTACATAGTAAGCACCGTCTTCCTTTTGTTCTAGCCGTTTCCTTGAGCCGCGTAGGGCTTCAGCCCTGACGTTTTCTGGTTTCAATGCTTCTACCTGAGCATCTCGTATCTGTGCAGGAAGACTAGATTGGATAGTGAGTTGTAAAGCTCGTACGCGTTTAGGTGTAGTATCCATTCGACTGAGGGCATCGGCCACCACATTGGCTTTGCCCGGATGGTATCTCATCGAGCATTCATAATCATTCAGTAGTTCGACCCATCGACGTTGTCGCATGTTCGGCTCCTTCTGTTTGAAGATATGCTCGAGACTCCTGTGATCGGTGTAAATGGCGCACTTGGTATCGTACAGGTAATGTCTCCATATCTTAAGTGCAAAAACAACAGCTCCCAGCTCTAAATCGTCTGTAGTGTAGTTCCTTTCATGAACTTTGAGTTGGCGTGAGGCGTACGCAATAACTTTATCCCGTTGCATCAATATACAACCAAGACCCTGAATTGATGCATCGCAGTAGACCACAAAGTCGTCTGTGCCCTCTGGCAATGCAAGAATAGGTGCGCTGCAAAGTCTATCCTTTAGGTGCTGAAATGCTGATTCCTGTGTATTACCCCATCGATAGGTAACGCCCTTCTGAGTTAACGAAGTGAGAGGTTGTGCAATCTTGGAGAAATCCTTAATGAACCTTCTGTAGTACCCTGCCAAGCCCAAGAATTGGCGAATTTCTGTTGGTGTTCTAGGTGCAGCCCAGTTCTTGATCGAGTCTACCTTGGATGGATCAACGTGAATCCCATCCTTGTTTACCACGTGGCCTAGGAAATGGACTTCACGAAGCCAGAAGTCGCATTTCGAGAACTTGGCGTAAAGTTGTTCAGTTCGAAGGAGTTCCAAAATAAGTCGTAGATGCTGCTCGTGTTCTTCCTGACTCTTAGAATAAATCAGGATGTCGTCGATGAAAACTATGATGAACTTATCTAGGTAGGGCTTGCACACTCGATTCATAAGGTCCATGAAAACCGCAGGTGCGTTTGTCAGCCCGAAAGGCATGACCAAAAACTCGTAGTGTCCATAACGAGTTCTAAAGGCTGTTTTGAGACGTCCTCTTCTCGGACTCTCAGCTGGTGATATCCCGATCTCAAATCAATCTTCGAGTAAAAGCTCGACCCTTGCAACTGGTCGAATAAGTCGTCAATACGTGGAAGAGGATAACGATTCTTCACCGTCACCTTTTTGAGTTCGCGGTAGTCGATGCACATTCTGAAGGTACCGTCTTTCTTCTTCACAAATAGCACTGGAGCTCCCCATGGCGAAGAGCTAGGACGAATAAAACCATTATTCAAAAGTTCTTGTAGTTGCGTAGACAGCTCTTCTAGTTCTGATGGGGCTAAACGATAAGGTGCACGAGCTATTGGTGCTGCTCCAGGAGCTAGCTCGATTTGAAATTCGACCTGGTGATGAGGCGGAAGACCAGGTAGTTCCTCAGGAAATACCTCAGGATAGTCGCGTACAATCGGAAAATCTTCTATCTTCTTCTCTTTCTTCGAGGAGTCAGTAACGAGAGCCAAAATAGCAGTGTGGCCCTTTCTCAAACACGTCTGGGCCTTAAGGAAAGAGATGATGCTCACAACAGCACCACTCTTGTCGCCACGAATCATGAGAGGTTCATCACCTGAATGAGGAATACGGACGATCTTCTCGTTGCAAAGAATCTCTGCTCGATGTTGGGATAACCAATCCATCCCAATGACAACGTCGAAGCTACCCAGAGCGATAGGAATGAGGTCGATAGAGAAGGTCTGATTAGCAAGAACAATGCTACAACCCTTGACTACGTGTGTGGCCTCTAAACTCTTACCATTAGCTAACTCTACAGTGTGCTTGATGTTCAAAATTGTTGGGGTATGCTTAAGCATTTGACTAACTTCTAGAGACACGTAGCTAGTATCGGAACCCGAATCAAATATAACTGTAACATAAAAGTCGTCGAGAAGGAACTTACCCGTCACAACATTGGGATCATTCCTTGTTTCACCTTGTCCAATCACGAACACCCGCCCCCTGGTACCATTGTTGTTGTTGTTGTTGTTGCCCCCATTGTTACCATTCCCCTGATTATTATTATTGTTGTTGTTGTTCTGGTTCCTGTTCAGTTGGGGACAATCTCTCTTGAAGTGGCCTTCAGCTCCACACTGAAAGCACTCTTTATTGTTACCTTGCTGCTGCTGCTGGCGTTGATTTTGTGAGACTTGCTGTTGCTGACGATTCTGATTTGCGGGGTATAAACTCCTGCAATCCTTTGCAGCGTGGCCTGGCTTGTTGCACCGATGACAGTTACCCCTGGTGCATGGCCCGCTGTGGTGTAGGTTACAGCGATTGCATTTGGGGTGAACTCCCCTGTACCCTCCTTGACTTTGGCTACCAGACGATTGCTGACTAGGGCTTTTGTAGTCGCCAGTCCTTCTCTGCTGAGACTGAGATTGGACAGAAGTTGAACCTTTGCTTGAGGCTCCATCCCATTTTCGCTTGTTGTCACTAGGAGTATCAGAAGTAGCTGTATCACTAATACGCTTTGGTAACCTGTTCTGCTCCACCGCCTGATCAGTGAGACGATGAGCCAATTGAACAACTTGCTGGATGGTGGCGAGGTTAGCTGAAGTCACATGACTTTGAATTTCTGGCACTAAGCCCTTAAGATATAGTTCGATACGCTTAATGGGAGGGTCCACCATAGTAGGACACAAGATGGCTAGCTCATTCGATCTTTTCGTGTACGCTTCAATTTCTGACCCCGTCATCTTGAGGTTGAAGAACTCTACTTCCAGCTTATGAATGTCATCATGATTGCAGTACTCTTCCTTAATCATTTCCTTAAAATTGTTCCATGGGGTGGCGTTAGCAGCAACCAACCCCAGCATTTGAACTTGAGCGTTCCACCACGTGAGCGCTATACCCTCGAGAGTACCAGTAGCATACTTCACCCTGCGAGCCTCAGGGTATTCACACATCTCGAAGACAGATTCGAGTTTCTCAAACCAGTGGAGGAGGCCTACAGCTCCTTCGGTACCACTAAAGGTACTAGGTCGACAGTCCATAAAGGTCTTGAAAGTGCACACAGGAGGCTGTGCAGGTTGACCTGTCGTGAGAGTAAGAAAGGACAAAGTTTAACACAAAGGTTGGTTCACGAGAGTAGGATCTAAGGATCCTAGAGTGAGTGGAGATGGCAGGGTATACCTCCTGCCTGAGCGGCTGCAAGTGCCGCAGTAACTTATTGGTTAATCAGAGCCGTCAACTGGGCTTGAGTCATGTTAATGCGTCCAGCCATGATCTTCATATCAAGGGAAACATGAGTGAGAAGGGTTCGCGAAAGTGCGATGACAGAAGGGAGTAAGCACACACGTGTTTCCAAACAATAGTGGTTACGTTTATCTAAACATACCATGAGCAAAGTTCTATGTAATCTAGTAAGTAGGCAATGTAAACATAAATCATATCACCTAGAATGTCGAGCCTTGCACGTGGAGTGAAGCATCGTTGTGGATCGTTGAGCACTGTACATGTTATAGTCTGGTTTTAACAAAAACGTTTTCCCTTATTAAAACCATGTTCTCTATAACCAATGGCTCTGATACCAATCTGTCACACCCCCAAAATCCACATGCGAAATATCACCGCTTGGAGGCGTGACTGACCAGGATCCAGCCACCAATCATATTGAACAAGCATGTAAGTAATTATAAAAATCCAACCAATACAATTGGTGTCCAAACAAAACATAGTTTAAGTTGCAAGCGGAAGCATAACGATTAAATCCAAAACAAAATATAAGTTCAAATGTTTCAATGTTTAACATGGCACACAGTTGTCCATGTCCCACAACGACTCTTCCCCATGCAAGCTCCAGCTAAGTACCTATTGACCTGCAGAGCATGTAGTAACGAGTCAACAACAATGTTGAGCGAGTTCACAGTTGGGTGTTTGTTTTAGTTATTCCAAAAACATAGTATCCTTTAACTGGCATCCTGCCATGGGGGTTACCCCATAGTTGAAAATGTGTTTTGTTTATTCCCGTTCACTCTGGCAATCCAGCCGTGGGGGCTACCCCATGTTTAATTATCTGGCTCTTCGGCCATGGGGGCTACCCCATGTATATACTACTAGACTCGTTACCATATCGACTGCTGACTGTAGTCATGTTTATGTGCCCTGAACTGTCAATGTCTATCATCATTGACGTGCCCAGATCCATTAGTTCACGCCCGTCCTCTGCGGCACGGTGTGAGACTTGTCAGACCTAAATAGCGCTATCTAACTAATGACCCGCTCGCCATTGGCCTGGCGATTAAGTCGATATAAAAAGGAGGGACTTCGTGATAGAGTTTTGGTCTAGTGAAATGTAAACTGTCCAAGAGGACGAGGAATTATATTCCTTAACCTGTACTGTCCTACCCAAGAAAGGACGAGGAATCCATATTCCTTAACCCATTCCCAACCCCTGGGAATCCCATGCTTTGTAGAAAGTGTGAACTCACCTTAGGTTAGCTCGGCAGATAAACGAAAGGTCAAATGAGCAGCTAGAGGTCAACCACGTCCTAACATGGTTACCATACAAGTCAGGTCTAGGTTCAAATAGTGCACGTATGTTTACACATAAGCTAACAGATTACGCACACGTATTGATCATGGCAAACACGTATTATCATGTTAACAGTCATAACATATCCGAACTTGTGCGATCAAAAGATTGGGCTCGCACAAGTTCAACAACCTTGTGCGAGTCACCCATTGAAGCCCAATAGTACCCGGCCCATTAACTTAGAAAGCCCAATACATCCATATACATATACACGACCCAAATTAATAAACAGATAATCTATCTTGTGCGATTCAGTTGATCTTGTGCGACTGGGGACATCTTGTGCGACTGGACTTGGGCTTTGAGGCCCAACAGTAATGTAATTCGTGTGAGGCCCAAGCCTTGTGCGATCGGCACTATCTTGTGCGATCCACAAGTCTTGTGCGATCATGCATAATAAAACAGTATTATGTGTTTTATGTGTTGTACCCCGTCTTGTGCGATGCACTTGTGCGATCAGATCAGGTCTTGTGTGACCTGATCTTGTGCGACCGAGAGGGAACTTGTGCGATCCGTTTTATTATCCGAATATAATGCTAATCAGTTACATTGTTTCCATATTTGCATAAAATCACTTAACACAACCAACAGTTCTTAATCAAACCATATATCGATCAAACAAGGTTTTTATCATCAATCTCCTAAGAACCCTAGACATAATCAACACATGAACACTCATCAAAACACTTAAACATATCCATCTAGGGGTTTCAAATCATCATATAACACTTCATAATCGACCATACAATTAATCCGATTTCACATACATGCAACCGATTAACAAGCATTCGGTTCTAGAACAATAATATGCAAATCCGATTAACATCTACACGGTTCTAAATCAATAACATGTAACCCGAATCATATGAATATTACCACATCAAGAACCATTCATTATTCATACCAAGAACCCTAACCATTACATAAACTCATGGCAACCATAATATTATCTGACAACAATCATCATAAAACACTAACCGGTTATCAAGCTTCAAATAAGAATAATCCGAATCGAGAGAGCTTCGAAGAGATGGATGTTGTTGCCGTCAGGTTCGAGAGAGAGAAGGAGAGAGTAGGGTTTTTGTGTGTGTTGTGTTTTGCAAGTTATGAGGAGTATACCCCAACTCCTAAGTGTTATGCGTGTAAAGGAGAGTGGGCCGAACCCATCATGGGCTGCCCTTGATCTGAATACAAAGAGTGTAGCCCGAATGGGCTTGTGCGATTGGTTCGTGTTGTGCGTTCGGTTCGTTTGTAACATACATACATTACACATAACACATATCAAACATCACATTTCATTAATCATCAAAATTCATATAATCACGTAACGTTCAAACATGCTACACAAAGCACAAAGATAGGTTCTGAAATACGAGTTGTCGCACTACCAGCTACAGTTACCTGAAGAAATGGCAGTAGTACATGATGTATTTCATGTATGTAACCTAAAGAAATGTTTAGCTGACGAATCCTTGATAGTTCCTCTTCAAGACATAGAGGTAAATGAGAAACTGAAGTTTTTGAAAAAGCCTATACAAATTGAAGATAGAAAGATTAAGAATCTGAAGCACAAGAGGTTAGTTCTAGTCAAAGTAAAATGGGATTCAAAAAGAGGACCAGAATACACATGTGAACTAGAATCAGAGATGAAACGAAAGTATCCTTACTTATTCTAGTGAATCTTGAGGACGATATTTAAAACAAGGTAGGGAGGATGTAACAACTCCCAAAACACCTTATAAGGACCACTGATCGAAACCACGGACTTGTATGGCGCGACCCAGTACAAAAAACAATGAAACTAGTAACTGGACTGTAACGTTTCGCTTATTTGTACCTTCCTAATTTAGCAAGAATTGTTGTACTTTCCATTTTAGATACCTGTACTCTTGTTGTATTCTGTTTTCGTTCCAATTTGTAATCCGAGACGACTGATCATAATGAAAACACAATTATTTTAATCATATTCATGTGCAAACTTGTAATCACAACTCACATTTTGAACATTATGTTTTGCATGATTCTCGATTCTTAGTTACACATTGATGCTTGATACTCGAAAAATCGATTAAAACACGTTTAAATCATTCGAAAACCGACGTATATTGTGTAAATTCGATATTCGAGACCCAATCAATCTATAAATTATGTTAGAAACTAAAAAGAAATGCATAAAACAAACAATCCCATAACATTAGGCCCAAAAAAAAAAGAAATTATACAAATGGGCCAATTTTCAACTTTCCATATTTCTTTCACCACCTCAAACCCTAATCTCTCACCTATAAATACCACACTCATTCCACCACTTTTCTTTGCCATTTCTCAAAGAATTCTTCCTTCCTCTTGATAGTAAGTTCCATCTTCTTTCACCTTCTTCTCTTCTTCTTGTTTTTTTATGTTTTCATACTTCCCCAAATTGGAGAAATCCTTATGGAATGTCACCAAATGTTTACCATGATAAACAAAGATGATGCATCAATAAAACAAGGACTAATCTTGGGTTTTTCTTTTACATGTTTTTTTTAAATATTTAATTGTGTCATTTCCATCTTACATTACTAACCATGATCAAATATTAAAATGCCTAACTTAATATCGTCTAACTCTTTATTATATGACTAAACTAATACACTAACCGCTAACAATTTACATTCATGTCGTACCTAACTTCTAACATTTACATTATACTTTTACATTCATGTCTTGTCTAACTTCTAACAATTTACATTCATGTCGTACCTAACTTCTAACATTTACATTATGATTTTACATTCATGTCATTTACTTTTACTTCTAGTTCATGTTCACGCATTTGTTTGACCCGTTTGGGCTAATTCGCCAAAACCAAACCAAGACACCAAACTAACCAAATGTTTGAGTGATCTTGTGTTAAGGTAGGCGCTTGTAATGGTTAGGATGCAAATTCAACCATTTACCTACTTGCGTGAAATTTTGCATCTATTTTACATAATTTTCAAAAACCAAACCAAAATTCCACTTTTTACCTTAGAACATGTAAATATTATAGTAAATATAATTAGACATAAAATAAATAATACATATATATATATATATATATATATATTGTTAGTAATTCTACTAATTTAATTTTCTAAATTTAATTAGTCTAATCATTCCTTTTTCCATCTATTTACCATAAACAACCTACTAATTACCTAATTATAAGATTATGGATGTTTTTTTATAAGTAGACTTACTTATGCATTATAGTTGATATTACATATAGTTATATAAAAAGTTTATATAATTATTAATATCTCTATACATATACATTTTAATTGATAAGTTATTCTTTATTTCTCATTTATATCTCTAAACTAATATTCAATTATCTCTTTACTTATTTCATATACATAAATTAATAGTGTTAAAGTGAGTGTTTAGTCAAAATAATATTTTCATGTATTTTCATATATTATTATTATCATTATTATCATTATTATCATTATTATCATCATCATCATCATCATCATCATCATCATCATCATCATCATTCATTTCTTATTCAAATCCCATTTACATTCCAACTTCTAAATCCTTGTACTTACACACCTTGTTCATCCTTGTTAGGATAAGTTGGTGCTTCAACCTTTCAAGATGATCATCTAATGTTTGTGGAAACCACTTGAAAACTGTGTTATTCTCGATCCCATTTTCGTTTTAAACACTTTGGGTGCAACATATACATTATACAAAAACATGCAACACTTGAGACTTGTTTATTCAAAATCACACTCTATCCACATTTTAAACATGAAAACATGTGATACTTGTTAATCTCATATGCTATGTATACATTATGTCTATATGCTCATTAACTTTGCTAGCCTACCTTAACAATTATAACGCTATAGGATCAACGCACCGCCTTGATTCTTAGGGTATTGTTAAGTAAAACATGTTAAACTCCCTTCGTTTCGACGATGTTGGGAAGTCAAGATTGCGTTGGAAACTTTGGTTTGACATATAGTTTACACTAGTTCGGCATATTAGGAACTTATATACCTTATTCATGTTGGATATGAGCACGTTTAAACATTTTATTCTTATTATGCTATGTAGCAAACTTGTATACTCGCCAACATTTTTATTTATCTTTATTTTAATACATGTTGCAGGTTGAAAAATGATGCCAGTGAAGAAACAAAGTTTAGGGTGGACTTAGAAACACACCTTAGAAATAAACAATGTTTTTGATTCTATGTTTTGATACAATTTGATTATGTCTTGAACCATGTATGACAATTTAGTATTTTATGAAATCTTGATTAATTATATTGTCATAATTTGTGTTATGATGCTTTGAACGATTTGTTTTCGCCTCACTCTGATGTTTCCGTCATCGATTGGGGTTTGACAGATTGGTATCAGAGCCATAACGATAGGGAATTAGGAAAAGTAGGGATGCTTTTACCTAGTCTATAGTTTAGGAACATTATCCTTATGTGTTCTTTGAAACTACTTGCCTTCTATCTTACTTGCTTCTTATCTATTCTCTTTGGTATTTAAATATACATGCCTTTCCTAAGGCTAACACAATACACACTTGGAGGCTTGGTGAAGACACTCGTATCTCATAATTGAAACGACTCACCAAAATAGGGGTGATTCCCACATTTGGTGATGACTTTCCGTCAGCTATACTTGTTATTTTGCACAAAATTTACCCTCAAGTTAGGAGTGAAATCCATATCTTGAAGGAAATTTCCATTTCGTATTCTAGTGGTCCCTTATCGTTTGATAAGAACCAACCACACTAGGGTACGATGTTACCAAGTTAGGGGTGAAACCCACATCTTGGTAACTAGTCCCACTCTTCGATTTTCAATCTCGCCAAAGTTTCGATTTTCCCAATCTACTAGGGACATGTAGTAACTGGAAGGACAAATACCGTTAATCACTTCTCGACGGGAGTATTTGTCTATTAGGCCAAAACACGTTCCCCTAACTCAAAAGGACTTCGATTTACTTTGGAATAGTCTTAGTTACGTTCCGTGACAATCCAATTTTTACATTGATTTACTTTGGAATAGTCTTAGTTACGTTCCGTGACAATCCAATTTTTACATTAAATCTCTTTTATGCTACCTCAAATTTTAATGAGCTTTACATTTGTACGCTATATCATTTCAACTTTGGAGACACGAAGCACACTTCTTCACAATCTAAAACAATAATAATCTCTCGTGAACAAATTAAATTTATGATGCTTTCATTATGTGAAAACTCATGTTATGCTATGTGAAATTATTTGAACATTATATGCTATGTGATGCATTCATGAAAACAAATTTCTTTAAACAAAACATTATGATCAAGTCTCATCCATTCCTTGTTTTGAATCTTTAGATGTGTTCGAGCCGTCACTCAAACTCGACCAAGAGGTCCAAGACTAGCTCACAAAATAAGATAATGGCATTCATGGCTAACTAGATGGCATGTGTGAGCCTAGAAATCGTCAGCAAGATCACAGCCTCTACACCAAACTCCTCTGTTGACTCGAAGATTGAGCAACCTAAACCACTCTCTTTCAACTTCAAGCACTTTTCAGCTTGCAACCCGAAGCCTTTCACTGGCAATGATGGAGTGACAGCAATGCTTGAGTGGTTTGATAGCATTGAGGTCACTTTCATCAACAGCGAGTGTCCTAAGAATCTCAAAACTCGTAGTGCTACTGGGGTCTTCCAAGCTAGAGCCTTGGAATGGTGGACCAACGAAAGGAACAGCCGCTCTAACGAGGAAGCTTATGCATTACCTTGGGCCGAAGTCAAACAACTAATGATGGATGAGTTTTTTCCTGCTCATGAGTAGCAGAAGCTTGAAGAAGAGTTTTGGGCTCTTAAGCAAATTGGAGATGACAATCTTGCCTACACCACCCGTTTCAAGCAACTAAGCTTTATCGTACCACACCTGGTGTCCACTACTGATCGCATGATCAGGAAATACATTCATGGCTTACCTTCTGCCATGTGTGACACCTTTGAGGCAGCAAAACTTGACAACATCGAGGCAGTCTATCGCCTCGTAGCCAGCCTAAACAACAATCTTATTAGGGATAAGCAAACCGCAACAACCGTCCCCAACAAACCAGCTAACCAAATCACCACACAGTCAAGTGGTAGCAAGGGTAAGAAACAAAAGTTTCAAAATCCAAGCTGCAACGCGATTGTTCTTACTGCAACCCCGAACCCTGTTACACCAGAAAACACCAAGAAGCCATACACTGGGGCTCATCCCAAGTGTAATAGCTGTCGTTATCATCACCCAGCCAACTAAGCTTGTCGCCATTGCACTCCGTGCAATTGATTTGGTCACACAACCCCTTACTGCCGCAACAACAACCAAGTTCAGCAAGCTCCCCAAAACCAAAAACAACAAACAACACTCGAGCATGTTATAAGTGTGGTGACACAACACATCTTCGCCCATAATGTCCTCAGCTGAATCAAGAGCAACAACAGCAACAAGCTCCATGAGAACGAGCCTTCAATATCAACACCAATCAAGCACAAAACGACAATGAGGTCGTTAATGGTACGCTCCTTGTTAACAACCTTTTTGCTTCTATACTATTTGATACTAGGGCGGACAAAAGCTTTGTGTCCGTTGAATTTGAATCTATGTTAAATTATACACGCTCTAAACTACCTAAGTCATTCACAGTCGAAGTTGCCAATGGCAAATCTATCACAGTCAATTCTATTCTACATGATTGTTTTCTCACTCTTAATGATCATGTTTTCCCTATAGAACTCATACCCATGCAATTGGGTAGCTTCGATATCATAGTAGGCATGGATTGGCTTCGAAAGAACCATGCTGAAATTGCATGTCATGAAAAATACGTTCGTTTACCTCTTCCCTCTGGCGATACTTTACACGTCTATGGAGACAAGCCTTCAAGAGGAATGAAGCTTATGTCATGCACACAAGCGAACAAGTACTTACGTAAACAATACTTTTCCTTTTTAGCCCACATAGTGGAAGAAAAGGGCAAGGAAAAGAGCCTAACTGATGTTCTAGTGGTGCGTGATTTTCCTGAGGTTTTTCCCAAAGATCTACCTAGCCCTCCTCCATCTCAATCTATTGCTTTTCGCATTGATCTCATCCCTGGCTCGACTCCTGTTGCTAAAGCTCCTTACCGTCTTGCACCTCTGAGATGCAAAAATTGTCGAGTCAACTTCAAGAGCTCCTTGATAAAGGCTTCATACGCCCAAGTACTTCACCTTGGGGCGTTCCTGTGCTTTTCGTAAAAAAAGGATGGTTCATTCCGCACGTGCATCGATTATCATGAGCTTAACAAACTCACTGTCAAAAACCGTTATCCTCTCCCTCGCATTGACGACCTATTTGATCAACTCCAAGGCGCAACTTGCTTCTCTAAGATCGACCTTCGTTCTGGCTATCATCAACTTCGTGTTCTCGAAGAGGACATCCCTAAAACCGCATTTCGTACTTGTTATTGTCACTACGAGTTCATGGTTATGCCCTTTGGTTTGACCAACGCACCAACAGTCTTTATGGATTTAATGAATCTTGTTTGTAAACCCTACTTGGATCGTTTTGTAATCGTCTTCATCGATGACATTCTCATCTATTTGAAAACTTAGGCCGATCACGAACGTCATCTATGCCTCATACTCGAACTCTTACGTGGTGAACGCCTATACGCGAAATTTTCTAAGTGCGAATTCTGGATCAAAGAAGTGCAATTCCTTGTATATGTCATGAGTGAAAATGGAATTCATGTTACCCTTCCAAGATCGAAGCAGTGAAGAATTGGATTGTGCCTAAGTCACCATCTGAAATTCGTTCCTTCCTAGGATTGGCGGGTTACTACCGTTGATTCATCTCGAACTTTTTGAAAATCGTCGTTCCCCTCACTTTGCTAACTCATAAAGAGAAAC
>JARYGA010051803.1:0-30166 GCA_030545235.1 Helianthus tuberosus | reverse complement strand
GGCACTTTTCCTGGTTCACAGTAAATCACCTGAAACATGTTTAAAAAGATTTTATCAGCGGGGAAATACTGGTGAGTCATTCAATTTGCACAAAACGACACATTGTTATAATTTACAGTATTAAGAGCGATTACAATGTTTATATCAACCAATTACCCCAAATCGGTATTTGTCACTCGACTTGTTTCTGTGACTATGGTCATATCACCCATTGGCTAACCCGTTGTCCAATGGTGAAGATTATCAAGTAATGTATACAAAACCCCACATACAGGCAGTAATTGAAGATTACAAAGACTTAATCCCTGTAATTATAATCTTGAAAATAAATAGGGTTTTGGAAACAATTTGGTAAAAAGAGAATGACTCACATTGCAAGTTTAGTTGGATAGAACCTTGCCTACTGATTTAGCCTCGTAACCTAGTTAAATAACAATGCACACGAAACTAGGTCAGTAACTTAATACAACTTTTACGATAACTCACGAAATAAAAACCCTCACGACGAATGACAAAGTATAGCCCGGATTCGGGCAGCACTTAAACATCCATCGGATCGGATTCAATCTATCGGACATTGTATCGTAGCAGTGATCGAGTTATTACCCTGTAATCGTAGCAGCGTTTCCCCACTTAAAACTACGAATTTGAGTAGTACAGAACGTTTTAGAGTATATTTTTCGAGCACAGGTGAAAGCCCCATGCACGACCAATTTATAGCTGAAATTTGAGTTTGTCGTGGCCCGCGTAAACTCTAATAAAACCTTATGCGGCCCGCGAGAGCCACCCTAGCTACGGCTAAGGCTACCGTGTCACGGTGTAGGTCTGCAACGTGTCAGACACGTGGCCTAAAGCTTATCCGGTGACCTTCCATGCTGTCGCGCTGTCACGGCCCCAGACCCGGTTTGACCCGTTTCAGGAGCCGCGGGACAGAAAATCCCGTGGTATTTATTTAATTGAGTTTAACAGCGGAAGATTTCATCAGGATCTTTTTCAAACTGCAATTTCCCGATTATTTTATTTCACAACTCGGGATAAACCCCGTTAATTTACAATCATATGATTTCACGGAGAAATCTTTATTTTTCCAAAACATGTTTCTTTATTTTATATTGAGCCACTTCCTTAAGCTTGTAGTGCTTCGCGGCACTTTTCCTGGATCACAACAGATCACCTGAAACATGTTTGAAAAAGGTTTTGTCAGCGGGAAATACTGGTGAATCATTCTTTTTACTAAAATGACACATTTGTTATAATTTACAGTATTAAGAGCGATTACAATGTTTCCAGATATCAACCAACTACCCACGATATTTGTCACTCAACCATCCATCGGTAACCTCATTGTCCAATGGTGTCTGTGACTATGGTTATATCACTCATTGGCTAACCCGTTGTCCAATAGTGACGGTTATCAAGTAATGTATACAAAACCCCACATACCGGCTGTAATTTGGTGATTACAAAGACTTAATCCCTGTAATTATAACCTTGAAAATAAACATACTTTTGAAATTAAATTTGATAAAAAAAGAATGACTCACATTGCAGATTTATTTTGAGCAGAGCCTAGCCTACTAATTAGCCTTTTAACCTAAATTTAATAACATGCACACGAACTCGGTTAGTAACTAATACAGCATTTACGATAACTCACGAGATTAAATCTTCACAACGAATGACAAAGTGCGATACTTAAACATCCATCGTATTCACGACGAATGACAAAGCATAAACCCTAATGTGGGCAGCACTTAAACATCCATTGGATAATTTAATCGATCGGACATTGAATCGTAGCAGCGATCGAGTTAATACCCGGTATCGGAGCAGCGCCTCGCTAATATAATTGAAAGTAATTTCGACTTCAGAGTAATGTCAATTCGTTTTTGAGAGTTTTGATCGACACCAACAGACTGTGCATGCAACAAGCTATTTATAGCTGAAATTAAGGCCTCACGCGGCCCGCGTAAACCACCCCATATATCTTACACGGCCCGCGTGGCCGCCTAGTCTACGAGTAGCCTTGACTGGTCACGAGTAGGTTAGCCAAGTGGACACTACGTGGATCCGGAACACTTATCCGGTCAAACGAGTCTTGACGCGGCCCACGTAAGACATATGTTGTCTGTTACGCGGCCCGCCTGGAACCCAGAAATTTATTTTTCTTGATTTTTAATATGGTTTAGGGTTTCAGGGGTCCGGGTTTGAACTTACGGTTATTTTTAGGATAATTTTGAGAGTCCTTACATTCTGCCCACCTTATTTAAAATCTCGTCCTCGAGATTCATTGGAATAAGTGAGGATACTTTCGCTTCATCTCTGATTCCAGCTCCCAATTGTATTCAGATCCTCTTTTTGAATCCCACTTGACTTTAATTAGTACCAACCTTTTATGTTTGAGAAATTTCACCTTTCTGTCTTCTATCTGAAGAGGTTTCTCAACAAATTTTAACTTTTCGTTTACCTCTATATCTTGAAGAGGGACTACCAAAGATTCATCTGATAGGCATTTCTTGAGGTTGGATACATGAAATACGTCATGTACTCCGGCTAACTCTTCTGGTAGTTGTAAACGATAAGTCACAGGTCCTATATGTTGGATTACTGAAAATAGTCCTACGTATCTTGGACTTAGCTTTCCTTTCTTACCGAATCGAACTACTCCTTTCCAAGGTGAAACTTTCAATAGTACTTTGTCTCCAACTTGAAACTCGAGTGGTTTGCGTCGATTATCAGCATAACTTTTCTGGCGATCTCGAGCTGTTTTCGGTCTTTCCTTGATCTGCGTTATTTTGTCAGTAGTTTCTTGCACTATCTCGGGACCTGATAATTGACTTTCTCCTATTTCTGCCCAACAAACTGGAGTTCTGCACTTTCTTCCATACAGTGCTTCAAATGGGGCAGTTTCAATGCTTGCATGATAACTATTATTATAGGAGAATTCAATTAATGGTAAATGGTCATCCCAATTTCCACCAAAATCTATCACACATGCTCTGAGCATGTCCTCTAAGGTTTGTATCGTCCTTTCACTTTGCCCGTCTGTTTGAGGATGATATGCTGTACTCAAATTTAGTCGGGTTCCCATTGCTTCTTGGAAACTAGTCCAAAAATGAGAAGTGAAACGACTATCCCTATCCGAAATAATGGAGAGTGGAACTCCGTGTAAGGATACAACTTCATCTACATACAACTTTGCCAACCTTTCCATGCTAAAGGTTTCTTTTATAGGTAGAAAGTGAGCTGATTTGGTTAATCGATCCACAATTACCCAAATCGCATCATTACCTTTTCTGGTTTTGGGTAACTTAGTAACAAAGTCCATTGTTATGAGTTCCCATTTCCATACAGGCATTTCTAATTGTTGTAGTAGACCTGAAGGTTTCTGATGTTCTACCTTAACTTGTGAACAAGTAAGACACTTAGAAACATATCGAGCTATGTACTTTTTCATTCTTATCCACCAAAAGTTATTTCTTAAATCTTGGTACATTTTATTGTTTCCAGGGTGCATGGTATACCTAGATTTATGAGCTTCTTCTAAAATTTTATTTCTTAATTCTCCCTGCTTTGTTACCCAAATTCTGCTTTTGTGGAATCTCCAAATTCCATCAGCTCCTTGCTCTAATTCTTTTATTCGTCCTTTCATTCCTTCAGTATCATCCTTGATTGCTGTAGCTTCAACATTCTTCAATTGTTCCATTAAATCCAATTGTAGATTTAATCTGAGAGCACGAACTCGCTTTTGCTTTTCCTGATACTTACGACTTAAGGCATCTGCAACTACATTTGCCTTTCCTTCGTGATACTGAATATCACAGTCGTAGTCACTTAGGATTTCCATCCATCTTCTTTGCCTCATGTTCAATTCTTTTTGCCCAAATATGTATCTTAAACTTTTGTGATCCGTATAGACAGTAAATTTACTTCCGTATTGATAATGTCTCCAGATCTTAAGGGCAAAAATTACGGCTCCTAATTCTAAATCATGAGTCGTATAGTTCTCCTCGTGCCTTTCCAATTGCCTTGATGCATACGCAATTACCTTTTTTGCGTTGCATAAGCACACATCCTAATCCTAGCTTTGAAGCATCACAGTAAACTTCAAAATCTTCTGTTCCTTCTGGTAAGGCTAGGATTGGAGCATTTGTTAATTTCTGCTTCAAGATCCTAAAGGCTTCTTCTTGTTTAGGTCCCCATTCAAACTTAACTGCTTTACAGGTTAGCTTAGTTAATGGTACAGCTATCTTGGAAAAATCCTTAATAAACCGTCTATAGTATCCGGCTAAACCTATAAAACTTCTAATTTCCATTGCGGATTGCGGAACTTTCCATTTGGTAATTGCCTCTATTTTAGCAGGATCTACATGAATGCCTTCGTGATTCACCATGTGACCTAGAAATTGCACTTCCTTTAGCCAAAATTCACACTTCGAGAATTTGGCATAAAGCTTTTCTTTTCTTAACAAAGTTAAGAGTGCATGCAAATGCTGACAATGCTCTTCCTGATTCTTGGAATAAATAAGTATATCGTCAATGAAGACAATTACAAATTTATCCAAATACGGTTTACAGATTCTATTCATCATGTCCATGAATGCGGCAGGTGCATTCGTTAGTCCAAAGGGCATGACTGTAAACTCATAATGACCATACCTAGTTCTGAAAGCAGTTTTAGGTATGTCTTCTTCTTGTACCTTCAATTGATGATATCCAGAGCGTAAGTCGATCTTAGAAAAATATCTAGCTCCTTGAAGTTGATCGAAAAGATCATCAATCCTATGTAATGGGTATCGATTCTTAATTGTAACCTTATTCAATTCTCTATAATCAATACACATTCTCATCGAACCATCCTTCTTCTTTACAAACAACACTGGTGCTCCCCAAGGGGATGAACTAGGTGGTATGAAACCTTTACTTAGTAATTCATCTAATTGCTTTTTCAGTTCTAACATTTCTGTAGGTGCTAACCGATAAGGTGCCTTGGCTATCGGTGTAGTTCCTGGAATTAGATGAATTCTAAATTCTACTTCCCTATCTGGTGGTAATCCTGGTAACTCTTCTGGGAATAGATCTGGGTATTCTGAGACTACAGGAATCTCCTTAAGTTCTTTACCCTTAGTACTAATGATTACTGAAATCATATATACTATTCCTTGCTTTCGTTCATAACTAGCAACTTTCATTACCGATATGAACTTCATGGGTTTACGTGGCTTATCTCCTATAATCATGATTATTTCTCCGGTAGGTGCCTGAATTTCTATAGAGTTCTTATCACAAATGATTCGAGCATGGTTGGCTACTAACCAATCCATTCCTAACACAACATCGAACCCAGCTAAAGTCATTGGCAATAGGTTTGCATGAAATTTATGACCTGAAAGTTCTATATTTTCTTTTTGCAAAACCTTATCTATTTTAATAAAATTCCCATCTGCTGTTTCGACTGTAAAAATCTGCCTAAGGTTGGTTAAGGGTAAGTTAAGAGCTTGGCAGAATGAAGTATTTATAAAACTTTGGTTTGCACCAAAGTCAAATACTACTTTTGCGTAAATGTTGTGAACTAAGAATGATGCGTGTGAAGTGTTATATATATTAGGTGTATATTTTAAGCCCTTTTAACACTTTTTTAGCCAAGTTTTAAATTTATAAAACACCATATTTTACTAACACTAAACACACATATGGGCAAGTGCACCCATCGTGAGCGTAGTATAGCGTTGGTAAGATACCGAGGTCGTCCAAGGACACAAGAGCTTTTAGTACCGGTTTATCCTCAACGTCTAATCAAAATAAAAAGTTTAGAAAAATGTTTTAACTAAGAAAAATAAAAACTAACTAAAATGCTGAAAATAAAAATAAAAATAAAAACAGATAGACAAGATGAATCACTTGGTTCCGACTCGTATCTAGTATAACCTTTGATTATTTCCGCACTTTTGCACATATTTAAGAGATTATCTTAGTTATTGTAGTAGGCCCCTCTTTTGAAGGTGACGTTACCCTCACCCCAGTAGTTTGAGTCAGCAAGGATACAATCCTAAAAGGGTGGATTATTGGAAGATAATTAATTAAGTTATTAATGCAAATTATGGTAGGCCCCTCTTTTGGAGGTGACGTTACCCTCGACTAAGTAGTCTGAGTCAGCAGGGATACAGTCCTAAATAGCCGGGTTATAGTATTAATAGTAGTTAACTTATGAGGGGATCAAAGAGTTTGGACCCCCGCCATCCAATACCGTGAAGTATTGAAGGAGGTCCTACTAAATTTGACCCAGGTCCATTGCAGGACCTCTAAACGCTGAACAATGGCAAGACCTTTACCAAACCGTTCCCTTAACCCCCGACCAGGTAGCCAACATACCTCCATATAGACCGTGGAGATATGAATGGTGAAAATCTTTTATTTTATATAGACAGTAAAATAATGCCAAGACACCACGGACAAACGATAAGGAAAGATCACCTTCAACATAAGTAACTAGTTATTAAAGTCATTAATACAAAACCAAATAAAAAGTGCAAAAGATTAGAAATAAAAAGTATTATACTAAACACTTTGTCTTCACCAAGTGATGTAAGAGACTTAGGCAAACATGGCCTTGATTGTCAAGAACTCTTACGATCAATCTTGGATCCCGAGACGACTCACACACTCTACGATGGACAATGGATGATGGTGGTGGATGATGGTGTTGTGATGGTGGTGGGTGGTGGATGAAGTGTGAGAGAGGTGGTGTGCCAAGGGATGAGTTGAAATGAAACCAAGCACTCCTATTTATAGGCTGAACAGAAGGCTGGGCACGGCCCCGTGTCCGCTGGACACGCCCCCGTGCCTGTCTGACACTCTCTCTCTTCATTAATTGTAATTCGCAATTACAATTAATGCGCCTGCTGTACTTTCGCCACGCCCCCGTGTTCACTGGACACGGCCCCGTGGTGGGCAATAGAAGCTTCTATAGGTTTGTCTTTTCTGCTGCTTCTTGGGCACGGCCCCGTGCTGGCTGAGCACGGGGGCGTGTTCAGTCTTCTGCCTTCTCTATTTTGCTTGGGAAGATGTCGTTGAGGTGTCGGGCAGTCCACTTATGTTCCTTTTCTTGTATTTATGTTGGATTTAGCTGTCTTTTTGCTTCTTTTGTGTTTTTTAGCTCATTTAATCCTGAAAATACAAAAGGAAGACAAAAACACTCTTTTTCCAATATTAGTACTTAAAAAGGGTTAGTTTTATGCCTCATTTGATGTAATTTATATGTTGCATTTTACACACATCAAAGAACGTACCAGCTATCACATCTGGAATGAGTTCTGCCTCCTGAGTAGTTAATTGGAATGCACGAACATTCTTCTTGGTAGCTCCATTGGCCGTCTTAGCTTTGTTATCTGCTGGTTTGATCAATTTAGGGTATTCTGTTTTAAAATGTCCCGTTTCTCCACAGTTAAAGCAGACCCTCGTTTTCTTTCTGCAGTCTTCTTCACGATGTCCTATGGCTTTGCAAAAGTTGCAGATTACATTACATCTTCCATAATGTTTCTTTCTGCAATTCTTGCAGTACGGCGGAGTTGAAGATTGCCCTGTTCCTCTTCTCTTGAAGTTGCTATTATTACCTACCCGAAATCCTTGGGTAATTTTCTGGGCCAGTTCCTTTTTCCTATTTTCATCTCTTGTGCGTACTAGTTCGTCAGTTAGGGTGTTAGCTAATTCCACCGCATCGTCAATAGTACGAGGTCTCGCAGCTTTAACGATATTACGGATTTCGCTAATTAATCCCCAAATATAGCGAGAAATGAGTACCGGTTCTGGCGAAGCCAGTGTTGGTACCACTCTAGCATATTCAAAGAATGTCGAAGTATACCCGCGACAATCTACACCCATCATTCGATGATTTAGGAACTTATTTGCCATTTGATCTTTTTCATATTCGGGACAGAATTTTCTTTCTACAAGACTCTTAAATTCTTCCCAGTTCATGGCATAGGCCACATTTCTTCCTTTGGCTTGAAGTACTGTATTCCGCCATTCTAGCGCCCCTTCTTTAAAAAGATTTGAAGCGTACATAACCTTGTCGTCCTTGGCACATTTACTTATTGTAATCACTGCCTCGGTTTTCTCTAACCATCGCAGTCCCGCAGTCGCTCCTTCATTGCCTGCAATTTCAGCGGGTTTACAAGCAAGAAATTCTTTGTAAGTGCAACCAGGCGTTGCAGCTTTCATTTTCTTAGGGAGCGGAGCTTGCCGTGAATCATTATCGTGACTGGTATGATTACCGCCTCCGTTTACGCTATTACTGAAGTTATCTTCAGAAATACGTTTGCTAGGAATGATTTGTTGAGGTTCCGCAGGTTTTTGGGCAGCAGCCAGTATTGTTGGAATAGCATTGGCTATTCCTTGAGCAACGATATTTTCTATATCTTACCTAGTCATAAATTGATCCTCCGGATGTTGCTCAGAATGGTTAACCTCATTTACTGGTTCATTATTTTCCATCTGATAATTAATATATATAATTTATTAGTATCGAATAAATAGCAATCATATACAAAACAATCATACAACACACATATAGCCAAAACTATCGATCTCTCGATTCCCATTTTTATATTTTATAATATGCGTCCATACACACCATTTATCTCACAAAGTTTTATTTGCAGTTATTTTACAAGATTATATTTTACTATTATTATACAACCACAGTCTCACAATCCCACTATCCCTTGTCAGTTGATATTTTAA
Organism: Helianthus tuberosus; assembly: GCA_030545235.1. NCBI lineage: Eukaryota > Viridiplantae > Streptophyta > Magnoliopsida > Asterales > Asteraceae > Helianthus > Helianthus tuberosus. The sequence continues at coordinate 21,424 of JARYGA010051803.1, read as the reverse complement.
TAACGATGTTCCCTCTCGTCGTATTTCCAGGAGATCTGTTCTCCTACTTCCCTGATCCTATTTCCGGCATCCACCAGCTCCTCGCCAAAGTGGCGGAGTTCAGCTAGATTTTCATTGCTCATTGGCGGATTTGGTATTGGTTCCCGGTCGAATTGAGGGAGAAAGGAATAAGGACTGTTGAGAAGGTTTTGGAACTGCCAATCATTAGTCCACCACTCGTCCATTCCTAGAGGTTGGGTGTGGATTATAGGTTCTGGGATTGCTGGTTCCAAGTTTATTGGGAGTTGATTTTCGACAGGATAAGAGTAAAAATTATTATTGACAGGCCTGAGTATATCACAGCTTGCCAATGCGCGATCCAATTCATCCTGAAATGGTAACTCCTCAACTTGTCTAGAGCTTTCCCCAATTTCCATCTGAGTTTGCCTAGAACCTTCTCCAAACTCCATTTCTGTCTGCCTAGAACCTTCCCCAAACTCCTTTTCCATCTGTCTAAAACCTTCCCCGACTTCAATCCCCTTTCATTTATCTAAGGGATTTTCTATTTTAGGAATCCTCCTAGTTGTGGGTTTCCTCCTGCGCACACGCCTCCATCCTACAAATCTTCTCATTTTCTTAGGCTTGGGTTTCTCCGGAGGTGGAGCATTGAATTCCATAGGTTCTTCTATATCTGGTATGTAACCAGTAAAATCTCTAGAAACCTCTATTTTCACCGGATAGAGATTTAGATTTTGAAGGGCTTCAGACAAGTCATTCATGCTGTTTAGCATATATGCAAAATACACAAAAATTGCTATGTTAAAATTTTATAATAAAATTTCATAGATAACCTTTAAACATTATTGCATACCATGTGACTCATTTAATACAAAGGACAATTGACAATTAAAACACACCAGGGTTTACTGTAACTTATTTATTTTACTGGATAAGGTTTTTGGCTTGTAAGTGATAAGGTTGCTAAAACTTGAGTCAGAGTATTTAAAGATTTGCATTTACTGCTACAGTGGCTAGCATATAGAGGTCTGCCCATTTTTCATCTAACTTGTCTTCCCATGGTGGGTTATTGCCTAGTTCTTGGGTTTTCGGATTAACTCTCTTTTCTTTTGATTGTGATTTCTTTATTTTCTCCTGACTTTTCCTAATAATCAAACTTCTTTTATTAGGAGAAAGTGGTTCCTCATATTGTGCCTTTCGGACAAATATCCCTTCAGGATTTGCATAATGTTTTGAGGAATTTGTTTGGGATGAACTTCCCTTCTCGTTTGATGACCTATCTAATTTAATATAGATGTTTGAAAGCTTTTGCTTACCCATGCTGTAACTAACAAATAGTCAATTAATAAAACACATAATCATAAAATGAAAATCAAGAAAATTAAGTATTTCTAAATACTTAATAGGCTTAAATCAGTGGCTCTGATACCACCTTTTTCTGTCACGGCCCCAGACCCGGTTTGACCCGTTTCTGGAGCCGCGGGATAGAAAATCACGTGGTATTTATTTAATTGAGTTTAACAGCGGAAGATTTCATCAGGATCTTTTTCAAACTGCAATTTCCCGATTATTTTATTTCACAACTCGGGATAAACCCCGTTAATTTACAATCATATGATTTCATGGAGAAATCTTTATTTTTCCAAAACATGTTTCTTTATTTTATATTGAGCCACTTTCTTAAGCTTGTAGTGCTTCGCGGCACTTTTCCTGGATCACAACAGATCACCTGAAACATGTTTGAAAAAGGTTTTGTCAGCGGGAAATACTGGTGAATCATTCTTTTTACTAAAAGGACACATTTGTTATAATTTACAGTATTAAGAGCGATTACCATGTTTCCAGATATCAACCAACTACCCACGATATTTGTCACTCAACCATCCATCGGTAACCTCATTGTCCAATGGTGTCTGTGACTATGGTCATATCACTCATTGGCTAACCCGTTGCCCAATAGTGACGGTTATCAAGTAATGAATACAAAACCTCACATACCGGTTGTAATTTGTTGATTACAAAGACTTAATCCCTGCAATTATAACCTTGAAAATAAACATACTTTTGAAATTAAATTTGATAAAAAGAGAATGACTCACATTGCAGATTTATTTTGAGCAGAGCCTAGCCTACAGATTAGCCTTTTAACCTAAATTTAATAACATGCACACGAACTCGGTTAGTAACTAATACAACATTTACGATAACTTACGAGATTAAATCTTCACAACGAATGACAAAGTGCGATACTTAAACATCCATCGTATTCACGACGAATGACAAAGCATAAACCCTAATGTGGGTAGCACTTAAACATCCATTGGATAATTTAATCGATCGGACATTGAATCGTAGCAGCGATCGAGTTAATACCCGGTATCGGAGCAGCGCCTCGCTAATATAATTGAAAGTAATTTCGACTTCAGAGTAATGTCAATTCGTTTTTGAGAGTTTTGATCGACACCAACAGACTGTGCATGGAACAAGCTATTTATAGCTGAAATTAAGGCCTCACGCGGTCCGCGTAAACCACCCCATATATCTTACACGGCCCGCGTGGCCGCCTAGTCTACGAGTAGCCTTGACTGGTCATGAGTAGGTTTGCCAAGTGGACACTACGTGGATCCGGAACACTTATCCGGTCAAACGAGTCTTGACGTAGCCCGCGTAAGACATATGTTGTCTGTTACGCGGCCCGCCTGGAACCCAGAAATTTATTTTTCTTGATTTTTAATATGGTTTAGGGTTTCAGGGGTCCGGGTTTGAACTTACGGTTATTTTTAGGATAATTTTGAGAGTCCTTACACGCGCCCCGCATAAGCTTCCCTTAAGGCTTACGCGGCCCGCGAGCGACCATAAAATTTGAATTTCTTGGTTTTTCATGAGGATTAGGATTTTAGGGGTCCGGGTTTCTACTTACGGAGTGTTATGGGACATTTTTGCAAGTCCTTACATCCTCCCCACCTTATTTAAAATCTCGTCCTCGAGATTTACTGAAACAGGTGAGGATACTTTCGCTTCATTTCCGACTCCAGCTCCCATGTATACTCAGGTCCTCTTTTCGAGTCCCACTTGACTTTGACCAGTACCAGTCTTTTGTGATTGAGGAACTTAATTTTTCTGTCTTCTATTTGAAGCGGTTTTTCCACAAAATTTAATTTTTCATTTACCTCTATATCTTGAAGAGGTACTACCAGGGATTCATCCGACAAACACTTCTTGAGATTAAATACATGAAACACGTCATGTACCCCGGATAATTCTTCTGGTAGTTGTAAGCGATAGGCAACTGGTCCTATTCACTGGATCACTGGGAATGGTCCTCTGTATCTTGGACTTAGCTTTCCCTTCTTACCGAATCAAACTATCCCTTTCCAAGGAGAAACTTTCAAAAGTACCTTGTCTCCTACTTGAAATTCCAACGGCTTGCGTCGATTGTCTGCATAACTTTTCTGGCGATCTCGAGCCGTTTTCAGTCTTTCCTTGATCTGGGTTATCTTGTCGGTGGGTTCTTGCACAATTTCGGGACCTGATAATTGACTTTCTCCTATTTCTGCCCAGCATACGGGAGTTTGACATTTTCGTCCATATAGTGCCTCGAATGGAGCAGCCTCGATGCTTGCATGGTAACTATTGTTATAGGAGAATTCTATTAACGGTAAGTGATCGTCCCAGTTTCCACCGAAATCTATTACACATGCCCTGAGCATGTCTTCTAAGGTTTGAATTGTCCTTTCACTTTGCCCATCAGTCTGAGGATGATAGGCAGTACTTAAATTTAATCTTGTCCCCATTGCTTGTTGGAAACTTGTCCAAAAGTGCGAAGTGAAACGACTATCCTTATCTTACACAATGGAGAGTGGAACTCCATGTAAGGATACTACATCGTCTACATACAATTTTGCTAACCTTTCCATGCTAAAGGTTTCCTTCATTGGAAGGAAATGGGCTGATTTGGTTAATCGATCTACAATCACCCATATTGCATCGTTACCTTTCCTGGTTTTGGGCAACTTAGTAACAAAGTCCATTGTGATTAGTTCCCACTTCCATACAGGCATTTCTAACTGTTGAAGTAGACCTGAGGGTTTCTGGTGTTCTGCCTTAACTTGTGAACAAGTTAGACACTTAGAAACATATCTGGCTATGTCCTTTTTCATTCTTATCCACCAGAAATTATTTCTTAAATCTTGGTACATCTTGTTGTTACCAGGATGCATGGTATACCTAGATTTATGGGCTTCTTCTAAAATTTTATCTCATTTCCTTGCTTAGGTACCCAAATCCTTTTCTTATGGAATCTCCAAATTCCATCAGTCCCTTGTTCTAGTTCCTTTATTCGTCCTTTCATTCCTTCAGCATCATCCTTGATTGCTGTTTCCTGAATATTCTTCAATTATTCCATTAGATCTAACTGTAGATTTAATCTAAGAGCACGAACTCGCCTTTGTTTCTCGTGGTACTTACGACTTAGGGCACCTACTACTACATTTGCCTTTCCTTCGTGATATTAAATATCACAGTCATAGTCACTTAGAATTTCCATTCATCTTCTTTGCCTCATGTTTAATTCTTTTTGCCCAAATAGGTACCTTAAACTTTTATGATCCTTATAGACAGTAAACTTACTTCCATACAGATAATGTCTCCAAATCTTAAGGGCAAAAATTATTGCTCCAAATTCTAAGTCATGAGTCGTATAATTTTCCTCGTGCTTTTTCAATTGCCTTGAGGCATACGCAATTACCTTTTTGCGTTGCATCAGCACACATCCTAATGCTAGCTTAGAAGCGTCACAGTAAACTTCAAAATCTTATGTCCCTTTTGGCAAGGCAAGAATTGGGGCGTTTGTTAATCTTTGCTTTAAAATCCTAAAGGCCTCTTCTTGCCTAGGTCCCCATTCAAACTTAACGGTTTTACAGGTTAGCTTAGTTAATGGCACAGCTATCTTTGAAAAGTCTTTAATGAAGCGTCTATAGTATCCAGCTAATCCTAGAAAACTTCTAACTTCCGTAGCTGATTGTGGTACCTTCCACTTGGTGATTGCTTATATCTTGGAGGGATCTACGTGAATACCTTCGTGATTTACCATGTGTCCTAAAAATTGCACCTCCTGTAGCCAAAATTCACATTTTGAGAATTTGGCGTAAAGTTTTTCCTTTCTGAGCAAAGTTAAAAGTGCGTGCAGGTGCTTACAATGCTCTTCCTGGCTTTTGGAATAAATAAGTATATCGTCGATGAAGACAATTACGAATTTATCCAAATACGGTTTACAGATCCTATTCATCATGTCCATGAATGCTGCAGGGGCATTCGTTAACCCGAAGGGCATAACTGTAAACTCATAATGACCATACCTAGTCCTGAAGGCCGTTTTTGGTATGTCCTCCTCTTGTACCTTTAACTGATGATATCCGGAGCGCAAATATATCTTAGAGAAATACCTAGCTCCTTGAAGTTGATCAAAAAGGTCATCAATCCTAGGTAACGGGTATCGATTCTTAATTGTAACCTTATTCAGCTCCCTATAATCTATACACATCCGCATCGAACCATCCTTCTTCTTTACAAACAACACAGGTGCTCCCCATGGGGATGAACTAGGTTGTATAAAACCTTTACTTAGTAATTCATCTAACTGGTTTTTCAGTTCTAACATTTCAGTGGGTGCTAACCGATAGGGTGACTTGGCTATTGGTGTAGTTCCAGGAATTAAATGAATTCTAAATTCTACTTTCTGATCTGGTGGTAATCCTGGTAGCTCTTCTGGGAATACATCCGGGTATTCTGATACTACAGGAATTTCCTTAAGTTCCTTACTTTTAGCGTTAATGATTACAGAAATCATATATGCTATTCCTTGCTTTCGTTCATAACTAGCAACTTTCATTACTGAAATGAACTTCATTGGCTTACGTGGCTTATCTCCTGTAACCATAATTATTTCTCCTACTGGTGTATGAATTTCTATGGAATTCTTATCACAGAGGATTCGAGCATGGTTGGCAACTAACCAATCCATTCCTAGCATGACATCGAATCCAGCTAAAGTCATAGGTAGCAGGTTTGCCGAAAATTTATGGCCTGAAAGTTCTATCTTTCCTTCTTGAAGAACCTTATCTATACTAACAGAGTTTCCATCTGCCGTTTCTACCGTATAAATCTGCCTAAGTTTGGTTAAAGGTAGGTTAAGAGTTTGACAAAACGAAGTATTGATAAAACTTTGGTTTGCACTAGAGTCAAATAATAATTTTGAGTAAACGCCATGTACGAGAAACGTACCAGCTATCACATCTGGAATCAGGTCTGCTTCTTGCGTTGTCAGCTGGAAGGCCCTTGCACTCTTTTTAGTAGTTCCTTCTGCAGGTTTGGCCTTGTTGTCAGCTGTCTTGACCAGTTTTGGGCAGTCGGGCCTGAAGTGCCCTGTTTCACCGCAGTTGTAGAAGATTACTGATTTCTTCATGCATTCCTCCTCACGGTGGCCTGGTCTCTTGCAGAAATTACAATTTTCATTACATTTTCCAAAATGTTTCCTTTTACAATTTCTGCAGAATGGCGGGGTGGAAGATTGTCAAGTACCCTTTTTCTTGAAATTACTAATATTACTCCCACGAAAGCCTTGGATAATCTTTTGGGCCAATTCCTTTTTCCTGTTTTCTTCTCTCGTCCGCACCAGTCCGTCTGTTAAGGTGTTGGCCAATTCAACCGCATCGTCAATTGTGCGGGGTCTCGCAGCCTTGACGATATCACTAATCTCGCTAATTAATCCCCAAATATAGCGAGAAATAAGTACCGGTTCTGGCGAAGCCATAGTGGGTACAACTCTAGCATACTCAAAGAATGTCGAAGTATACCCTCGACAGTCAACATCCATCATCCGGTGGCTCAGGAACTTATTTGTCATTTGTTCCTTTTCATAGTCGGGACAAAATTTTCTTTCCACCACTTCCTTAAATTCCTCCCAACTCATGGCATAAGCCACGTCACTTCCTTTGGCTTGCAGCACCGTGTTCCACCATTCTAACGCCTCTTCCTTGTAAAGGTGGGATGCATACATAACCTTGTCCTCCTCAGCACATTTACTTATTTTAATCACTGCTTCGGTTTTCTCCAACCAACACACTGCGGCAGTTGCCCCTTCATTGCCTGCAAATTCGACTGGCTTACAGGAAAGAAATTCTTTATAAGTGCAACCAGGTGTTGCAGCTTTCATTTTCTTAAGAAATGGGGCTTGAACCACATCATTATTATTATTTTTTTCACCGCCTCCATTTACACTGTTACTGAAATTGTTGTTGCGGTTACGTTTGCTGTGGTTGGCTTGCGAAGGTTCAAAGGGATTCTTAATAGCAGCGACGATTGCGGGGATAGCGTTGGCTATTCCCTGAGCAACGATATTTTCTATATCTTGCTTATTAAGAAATTGGTCTTCATTATTTTGTTCAGATCAGTTAACTTCGTTTGCCGGTTGGTTTTCTGCGTTTTCCATCTGAATCATTAATCATATATACAAATTATTATCAAACCATGGATAGCAACTTAAACATAATAAGGCAATCACAACACAGTTGAGGTAATACACATATAGCCAAAATCGTCGATACGACATTCATATATTTTTATATAATATTATACATTACTACAAACCATTTATTTTACAAAAGTTTTATTTTTAGTTATTATTATACAATATTATATTATTATTATATTGTTTATATATTATTATTATTACACAAACATGCCACCACCACAGTCAGCTGGCCTTTCAGAAACGACGTTCCCTCTCGTCGTATTTCCATGAGATCTTCTCCCCCACTTCCCGAATCCTATTTCCTGCGTCCACCAGTTCCTCGCCATAGTGGCGGAGTTCAGCTAAGTTTTCGGTGCTCATAGGTGGGTATGGTGCAGGTTCAGGATCAAACTGGGGAAAATAAACATTGGGGTTATTCATGAAGTTCTGAAATTGCCAGTCGCTCGTCCACCATTCCTCCAATTCTCCGGGTAAAAGTTGGTGGTTGACAATAGGATCTGGGATAGCAGGCTCCAAATTTATTGGAAGTTCAGATTGGGCAGGGAAATTGAAGAGGTTTTCATCGGCAGGTCCGATGAGGTCACAATTCGCCAGTTTACAATCAAGCTCCTCCCATGGTGGCATTTCCTGGGCTTGCCCGGAACTTTCCCCGATCTCCTTTCTTTCCCTTTGTCTTTCGGATCCTCAGTCTTTTTAACCTTCTGGGCAGCTGGCTTCTTCCTACGTCCGCGTTTCCAGTCCAAGATTCTCTTCCTCTTTTTCGGCTTTGGTTTCTCCTGGGCCTGGAATACTGGTGGCTCCTCAATATCCGCTTGATAGCCGGGTTGAGTTCATGTGGTATCCATATCGGTGGTATGGATAGTAAAGTTTCGGAGTGCCTCCGACAGTTCATTCATGTTGTTAGCACACATGAAGAAACACACAAAATTTTAAGTTAAAAATTTATTTATTAAATTAAATTCTCACAGAATTACAAAATGGCAATCTGAAAAATTAAGTATTTCTAAATATTTAATTGGCTTAAATTAGTGGCTCTGATACCACCTTTTTCTGTCACGGCCCCCGCCCCGGTTTTACCCGGTTCAGAAGCCGCGGGACAGAAACCCGTGGTATTATTATTTAATTTGGCAGCGGAAATCTTGACAGGATCTTTTAAACTAAAAATGCCCAATTATTTTATTTCACAAATTGGGACAAACCCCATAATTTACAATAAAGGAATTTCTCAGGGAAATTCCCTGTTTTACAAAAACATGTTTATTTATTTTATTTACTGAGCCACATTCTTCAAGCTGGTGTGCTACGCGGCACTTTTCCTGGTTCACAGTAAATCACCTGAAACATGTTTAAAAGGATTTTATCAGCGGGGAAATACTGGCGAGTCACTCAATTTGCACAAAACGACACATTGTTATAATTTACAATATTAAGAGCGATTACAATGTTTATATCAACCAATTACCCCAAATCCGGTATTTGTCACTCGACTCGTTTCTGTGACTATGGTCATATCACCCATTGGCTAACCCGTTGTCCAATGGGGAAGATTATTAAGTAATGTATACAAAACCCCACATACCGGCAGTAATTGAAGATTACAAAGACTTAATCCCTGTAATTATAATCTTGAAAATAAATAGGGTTTTGGAAATAATTTGGCAAAAAGAGAATGACTCACATTGCAAGTTTAGTTGGATAGAACCTTGCCTACTGATTTAGCCTCGTAACCTAGTTAAATAACAATGCACACGAAACTAGGTCAGTAACTTAATACAACTTTTACGATAACTCACGAAATCAAAACCCTCACAACGAATGACAAAGTATAGCCCGGATTCGGGCAGCACTTAAACATCCATCGGATCGGTTTCAATCGATCGGACATTGTATCGTAGCAGTGATCGAGTTATTACCCTGTAATCGTAGCAGCGTTTCCCTACTTAAAACTACGAATTTGAGCAGTACAGAACGTTTTAGAGTAAATTTTTCGAGCACAGGTGAAAGCCCCATGCACGACCAATTTATAGCTGAAATTTGAGTTTGTCGCGGCCCGCGTAAAACTCTAATAAAACCTTACGCGGCCCGCGAGAGGCACCCTAGCTACGGCTAGGGCTACCGTGTCACGGTGTAGGTCTGCCACGTGTCAGACACGTGGCCTAAAGCTTATCCGGTGACCTTCCATGCTGTCGCGCCCCGCGCAAGCTTCCCTTAAGGCTTATGCGGCCCGCGCAAGCTTCCGAATTACAAACTAATGTTTTAGGGCTTTTGATTAGAACGATAATACGAGTTGATTGATGTAAGATTTACCTCGAAATACTGCCTCAAACAACGAAAACGATGCTTCAATTCGGGTGTTAAACTTCCAATTAAGAAAAATCAAGCCGTTTGAAGTATCGTTTCGAGGTTTTACATAAATCGACTCGTATCCTCGTTCTGATCAAAATCAATAAAAAATTAGTTTGTAATTCGAAAAAAAAGCTTAACTCTGTTAAGCTATTTTTAACGACGGACTATTATCGGCCAAAAGTGGACCAGTTCGGATTATTATCCGCCAATAACTGAGTTGAGATTATTATCGGCCAAATTGAGAAAGTTGAGATTATTTAAATTCAATTTGCCTATTTTTTTAATTAAAACACTAATTATGATGAAATTATACATCTTTTAGTATTAAATAAATGAATTTAAACTAATGTTTCTTATCAATCCGATGAATGAAAATGTAATATATCGCACTCGTTTTGAATTAAAAAGTAACCAACGTTTATGTGTGCCGTTTTGTTGACAATTATTGGTACCCATCAAGAAATCGATATTAACGTTTTTTCTTTAGTCCACGTTTAGCAGTACCTAAGAGTAGGGACGCAAAAGTCCGAACTACCCCTTCTAGATTCCGATATGACTAAATATTTTGAATAAGGCCCCCAAAAACAAGAAACATAAATAGTAATTTGAATTTCAGATTTCTAATTTCGTATTGAACTAGACCTTATGATTTGTCAGCTCAACTCGAATTAGAATACCTGTTTGATAAGTATGTTATCATTTTTTTCATATATGAAGCAATGAACCTTAATTTGGTACTTTAGTGGATTTTGCCATTAGAATTTTGGTCATATGATCTTTTATTTGTGTAATAGATAATAGATTTGTTTTTGTTATCCAAAGAAATTCTAATGTAGCCATATTATGAAAATTGAAAGTTCGGAGAGTATTTTAAGTTTCTTTTGTTATTAATTTGAATTAAATTAACTTTCTAATGTTCAAATTCAAATCGGGTTTATCGAGTCTATCTCAAGTTCGGATTCAGCTTCAAATTTTTGAATTTTAGATAACTCGAGTTGATTAATTTTAAGGAACTGAAACTCAATTCAATAAACATCACTACTTTTTATAACATCATCAAAATCCCCACAAACTTCACGGTATATAGTTAGACGGATGGAAAACATTGGATTTAAGTTTCTATTCTTGAATGAAGATTATAAAGACGTTGAATTAAATATGTTTTACATCTCTTTAATTTATGTTGGTCGTTTCTTGCCCACAAGCTCCCTCTAGGCTCCTCCCTCTTGTCGTCCCCACTCCCAACATCCGCTGGTTAAAAAAAATCATATTAACTATATTCGAGTAAATTATATAAATTATCATTTTTGTGTATATGAAATTGCAACACTAAGGTTTGATTTGGATGGTCTCAAATAAAACTAGTAGACCGAAATCAGTTGAAACCAACAAATAATCAACATATTAGTTGAACCAAAAGGCCAGACCAATGTTTTAATTTCTAATTTCAAACCAATAGAAATAAACTGAGAACATTTTTGTCAAAACTGCAAATGATATAAATATTTGAGAATCTATAAAAATATAGAGTGTACCAATATATATTATGTTAAGAAAACTAAGAATAATGTCTATAAAAATGATAGTGTACCAATATATATTATGTTAAGAAAACTAATAATAATGTAAGCACGTTTACATAACGCTTAAAATGAAAAGGTACAACAAATTACCTTATAAAAAGATACCATTAATAAAAAAAATATAATATATTTCCTTCAATAAAATATTCTCACGTGTAAACTTAACAAAGAAATCACTCATTGAATTTCTATGAGAAATAGACAAGTCATATAAAAAAGTTCAAAGTTAAGGTATTTAAGTTTCCATTAAGAAATACTTGTTTATATTTGTAAATGAGTAAACTGCCATTTTGGTCCCTGTGGTTTGGCCAGTTTTGCGACTTTAGTCCAAATCTCAAACTTATTACATCTGGGTCCCTGTGGTTTGCATTTTGTTGCCATTTTAGTCCAAAATCCAAAAGACCCCATTTTTTACTGTTGAGAGCTACCTATTTTGTCCTTTAGTGCAGGGGTATTTTGGTCATTTATGTTTTATTTAAAGCAATTCATTTAATAAAAAACCTCAAAATATAAAAACCCCCAGATAATCATCATCTTCAACCTCAACCCCTGATCATCATCATCTTCAGCCTCATCATGTTCAAAACCTAAAATCAACAACAAAATCAACAACCTAAAATCAACAACAAAAAAACCTAAAATCTCTCTCTGAGTTCAAAAGCCGCCATCTCTCTTCTTCTATTTCTTTTCACACAGCAAACCTGCAACCGTCGAACTACCAATACCTACACATACAGAACTCTATCTCTCTCTCTCTCTCTCTCATCTTTCTCACTCTGCTCTCTCTCTCTCTGAACTACCAATACCACCGTCGCCGCCAACACCAACACCACCATCGCCACCCAACCCAAAATCATCATCCTCGTCATCTCTCTACCCCCAAATCAAATTCCTTAAACACATCAAAAACCAAACCAGAAACCAGAAACCTTAAACAGAAGCTTGAATCTTTTTATGCAAACGATGGAGGAGAAAGGATTGATGGTGTTTGCCAGTGGGTTTGATTGACGATGTTTGCACCGATGGAAAATGGAAACCCTAACGGTGAGCAGAGGCAAAATCAAGAACACCAGACAAAAATGGTGAACAAAAGAATCAAGAAAACCCTTAAACCATCCTTCTCACAAGCTTCTACGGAGGATGCTGATAATCAATCGATTGAATCTGGAGCTTTGATTGGATTGACGATGTTTGCACCGAACGATGAGGCTAGTGGGTTTGATTGGTTTACGGTGGAAGATGGGGATTGTGGTGGTGCTAGTGGTGGTTGTGGTGGTGGTGGTGAGTGTCTTTAGAGAGAGATCTAACCTGATTTCGTGGGGATGATGCAGAGAGATGGTGGTGGTGGGGATGATGCGGTGGTAGGGGTGGTGGTTTGTGGCGGCAGGAGGAGAGAGAGAGAGAGAGAGAAAGAGAGACGGTGGTGGTGGTGGTGGTGGTAGGTACGGTGGTGGTGGTGATGATACGGTGGTGGGGGTGGTGGTGGTGTGGTGGTGGTAATTCAGAGAGAGAGCAGAGTTGGTGGTAGTGATGATACGGTGGTGGTGGTGGGGGTGGTGGTGGTAGTTGAGACAGAGAGAGAGAGCAGAGTGAGAAAGATGAGAGAGAGAGAGAGTTCTGTATGTGTGGGTGTATATATTATATATAATTGTTTTAGGTATTAAATATATACAATTAAATATATACAATTAAATATAATAATTTTTAAAATGCCCAAAATGCCCCTGAGAGTAAAGACAAAATAGAAGGGTTTAAGTAGAAGAATATGGTCAAATTTGAAATTTGAACCAAAATGACAACAAAATGCAAACCACAGGGACCCAGATGTAATAAGTTTGAGATTTGGACTAAAGTGGCAAAATTGGCCAAACCACAAGGACCAAAATGGCAGTTTACTCTTTATAAATTTATATAATGATTAAATACTACAAGAAATATTATTCATAAACATAATACATTTCAAAAGACGAAGTATCACATCCTTGAAAACCTATGCGTAGCAACATTTAATGATATGACTTGAGAGCAAGACATTATAATTGTAATAATAAATTAAATAATATTTAAGAGTGTTAAATGTTTGACTATTATTTTAACATGACAAGTATAAGAAAACTTGATAGCAACTAGTATTTATATTTAACCATTTAATAATTATAACATTTTCCTTTACCTATTATAGAATTGATTAATAAAATACTTAAAAAATCTTATAATTATAAATAAGCAACTTTTTAACAACGTTGTTCACAGGCCGAGCCAGCGCCAACTTACATTTGGCTTGGGTCAAACTCCGAGTTCAACCTAAAACTTTGAATTCGCTTTACAAAAAAATAAAATTGCACAAAACAACTATGTATTCCCAAAACTGTTTGCTATACCTTTTATTTTCAAGTTTGTTTTTTTTTTAACTTTTAGACTAAGGTGGTGTTTGGGATTTTACTTATTTCCCCCCAACTTTTAACTTATTGACTTTTATAAGTTAATAAGTTGTTAAAATAGTGTTTGGCAAAATGAGAAGGACTTTTAAAATAACTTTTAGTATACTCTTGATAAGGGGCTTTTTGAGAAGTCATGATTTCTCACTTCTCAAACCCCAAAAGTCCTTTTACGAACAAAATCTCCATTAAACCCCTCCACACCTACCAAACACTTTTTAAAGGATGTCATTTTGGTCATTTTACATGAATAAGTTAAACCAAACACCTTTAAAAAAACTACTTGACTTATTGGCTCATAAGCTAACCCAAACACTTTTTAAAAAAAAATCATTTTCAAAAAGTCATAAGTTAATAAGTCCTTCTCACATAAAGTCCTTTTTAAATTAAGTAAGCTAACCCAAACACCCCTAAAACCATTAATTAAATCATCTCATATGCTGAAAGATATAATATAACATGCATGTTTTTTAAATATATGAAGGCTGGTTTGTAAAATTTTGTCCTACTAAAAACAATACTCTAAAACAAGGTATCCTGGGTCTTCCACTGCAGCGTAGCGGTTGTTTCTATCTCGGTGAAGGCTTGGCCTGGGGTTTTATCCTGGTTCGAGTCTGAGGGGGGGGGGGGGGCAGTTTTACCTATTCCATCAGGTTTCTGCGCATCAGGGGTGTGCTACGCTTTCTTGCGGTGGTCGAGTAGTCAGCCTTTTGACATAGCTCCGAAAAAATAGGTTTACACGTGGAAAACAATTAGTCGTTAAAAAAAAAAAAAAAAAAAAAGGTATCCAACCTACGTATGTATAATAAGTTGTGTACGCAAACGCTTGTTAAGGGTGTCCGGGGCACTCCCCTAAGAGGGGAGTCCCCTCTCTTACGCATAACCAATCCTCGTGTGCCACGTCAACTCCCCTCTTAAACTCCCCTAACACCCCAATTTGATGGCGCCACTCCCCTCTTAGGGGAATTGCTTTTTTTATTCAAAAAAAAAAAAAAAAAAAAATTTCATTGGCTGAAATTGCGGCTGGCCCCACCTCCTCCCTCCTTCTTCTTCGGTGAAGACCCCCCGGATTTGGTCCCCGATTAGGGTCCCCGCCTGGATGGCGGGGGTGTTCCCGCTCGGCGAAATCGGTCCCCGCACGGGGTCACCGCGAACGCCCCGCTCACCCTAAGAGATTTTAAAAGACACGTGGGAGTAATTTTTATGGGAAAAGTCTGAATCTTTTGTCCTGTTCTTTGTTGGGGGGCAGAGAACAGAACTATGATGTTTTTCTCTTCATAAATTAACAAAACTTTTAATCAACAAAACCCAAATCCCTCAACGAAACCCTTCCTATCTCTCTCTGCGAATTCACATCTTCCGTCGTCGGTGGTCGTCATAACTTTCCGGTGAGCACCCATCACCGGAGCTCACTTTTTTCCACTACGCCTCTGTACTTTTAAGTTTTTTGTTGCATTATTCATTTTACTTGTATCTTTTTTTTTAGTAATATTATCTTGACTTTTGTGTTAAGATGCCATAACCAGCACGTCTAGTTGTTTCAATTATTGTACTTTTGCAGTTGTTTATAGTTTTCATTATGAATTTTCAATCACATTTATCTATCTTTTTACAGTATTTCTGGCGATTTGATAAAATTTTCTCTCTGCAGAGATACAATAGTACAAATTCATAACAGTAAATGCAAGTCCGGAGGTGCAGATTGTTAAGATTTGCTTGATTGGGTTCCATTAGTAAGATTTTAGTATTATTATTATTGTTATTATTATTTATTAGATAATTTAAAACTATTAGAAATTTACAGTAGGGTACGGGTAGCAAGCTGCGCTGCAACTCCTTTTGTGCGGTTAAATTTTGTAAAAAAAAAAGGTTTTTGAATGAGAAAGAGAGGAAGAAAAGCGGAGAAAATGGGACGAGCACCATGTTGTAACAAAGGTGAAGTGAAGAAAGGTGCTTGGACTCCTGAAGAAGATAAGATACTTGTTGATTACATCACGAAAAACGGTCATGGCACCTGGCGTTCTTTTCCTAAACTTGCAGGTTTGATTATTATTTGTTATTTGTTGAATTGCAGATATATGGTTTTATTATATGTTTGATCTAGAAAGATGAATCGCCGCAATTTGTAACAATAGTATGTTAAGTTTGTGCGACATGGTTTAGGACTACGAAGATGCGGAAAGAGTTGCAGGCTTCGTTGGACGAACTATCTTCGTCCGGATATTAAACGTGGAGCTTTCAGTTTTGAAGAAGAACAAACAATCTTCAATCTGCACAGCTTGCACGGCAACAAGTGATTGATACAAGCCTTTTTTATTGTAACTTGTGTATTGTCGAAGAAACTAAACATTGAATTATGGTTCAGGTGGGCAGCCATTGCTTCGCGGCTACCAGGAAGGACCGACAACGAGATAAAGAATTTCTGGAACTCTCATCTAAGAAAGCGAATCCCCAAGTCAGCAGATGCGAAACACGCCTTCGTCGTC
Source organism: Helianthus tuberosus (assembly GCA_030545235.1). Lineage (NCBI taxonomy): Eukaryota > Viridiplantae > Streptophyta > Magnoliopsida > Asterales > Asteraceae > Helianthus > Helianthus tuberosus. Next base: position 5,043 of record JARYGA010051803.1, on the reverse strand, counting down.
CCACCAACTCGCCACATGGCAGAGTTGGAGAACACCGCAGTGGAGGCTGAGGCCAGGTTGTCAATGGATCCCGTGCTTCTCAGTCCAGCTGGATTAAGTGACAGCAATAACATCTTACATGAATGGAGTTCTTGCGATGGAGATGCGTTTCAGAAACATATGAATTTTGACAAGGTGGCATGTGAAATCCCAACTCTTGGAGCGATGAAGTTTGAATCAGAATCTGTTGTTACGGTGCCTCATTTGACGGTTACATCTACTAGTGAATCATGTGATCAGGGTGTCATCAAGGGGCATATTCGAGTGAAGGAGGAAGCAGAGGAGATTGTAAATGCTTGTGAGTCGCAGAACTCGTTTGAAGGAGATAATTCATCGGATATAACGTTGGATCTGCTGCTCGATTTTCCTAGTGATGGTGAATATTTGCAGTATGAATAAGGTGAGTCGCATAATAACATAACTCTTGCCATGACAAGTATTAATGGTGTTTAAATTAGAACAGATATCTAAAACATTATGGAATAAAGTTGTAACTTGCAAATTTGTTTTTTGTTTTTTTTTTTTTTATAAATGGCTAGCATAGTTATATAATAATATACATACACATATGCACACGAAATAATGAATAAAATCATACACCATAAGAATAGAAAACACACTTCAAGAAATAAATAAAATCAAACAAATGCAAATTCAGTGACAAACAATCTTGCTCTAAAACCATCCGAGGAGTTTCTTTGGTGTTTCACCAGTAGCCCGACACTTAGCTGCGATTTCTTCTGCTTTGAGAAGATCTTCTCCGCGTTTGGCTTCTGTGAGTGCCCTCTTTTCTTCTGCTTTTTTGTGGATTAGAGCAATCTTGTTCTTCATCTTTTCAATATATTTCGCCTTCTTCTTCTCCAGATCCTCCTGTTTAACCAATTTCAAAGGCTTATTAGATCTGATTTCATATTTTTATTCCTTTAGTAAGTGTTTGAACAATTGATAAAGTATTCATGATGCTTTTTCGGCTTGAAAAGAATCTGAAATCATGTTCTGGTTGAGTTCAAACTTCAAATATGTTACCTCGATCTTTTTCAACTCGGCTTCTAGTTCGGCTTTCTTGCTGTTTTCCCATGCTCCAATGGAAGATAGCTTCTGTTGAGCTCTATTCAATCATGTCATATCAGTTAGTTTCATTCATAAAAATTTAATAACTAAAAACCACAAATTCTGTTTTCGGGTTATGAAAATCTTACTTGTTCTCCGCTTTAGATTTCTCGCTTTCTTCCCATGCTTTAATAAGTGCGTCTTTCTTCTCGGTTGCTACTTTAGCAAGAACATCATCTAAACAAACAAACATATTAATCTTCTTTCATTGTTAAACAAGAACTCAAAACCAAATTATTTTTAGTTGAATTTAGATTGCTTAGATTACCTCTGTTAACAGAACCATCTACAGGCTTCTCCTCACAAACTTCTGCTGCTTCTGTCATTATATCAAATAGTTAGGAGACATAAATATTCATACACCTTTAAAATTTGTTAAGTACTAATACTAAAGATAATGAAGGGAGATTTGAGATTGGTTTACTTTCAACGATGACGAGAGCTTTAGTATCGTCAACGGGCTTTTCGTCCTGAACGATAAGCTCGACAGGGACGATGGCTTTCTCGTCCTCCTGCTGGCACTCGGGTTCTGCTTCCACATTCTTGGTATCTTCGGCCGCCATATCTTGTTGAATTTAGGAGTATAATCTTTTAAGGAATGTGGAAACAAATGACTCAAGGTGTAGGTTGGAAGAACAAAGAGTGTGATACTTATATAGATTGCTGGATTTATATATATATATTATGAATAGAGCTGGCATAACCTACCATTAACAGACTGTTGCTTCTTTTTTTTTTTTTCTTATAATTTTTTTGATTTTTCAAATTAAAGATTTTGTATAAAGAGGACGAAGAGCCGTTGGCTTTTTTTTTTTTTAAATAAAAAAAAGCAGCATGCCCGTTTTTGTTGCTTTTTCTTTTTCCTTTCTTTTAGGCTTTTCATTAACTAATACAAATCCATAGATATTTATGTATAAAAACATGCAATATATAACAATCTATTTATTTAGTTCATTTGTTTTCGTAATTAAGATAGTTTGTATGCGTAATTAGTAATTAGTGATTACTTATCTACGGGGTATGGAATTGCTGTAAAGCAGCGTAGTTTATGCAATAATACAGAGGATCATGTCCCAACTCCCAAGCCAAAAGTTTGGTTGGTGAGTTGTCTACTCTTAATCATGTAAACACAACTTGTTATTTAATTTTATTATTATTGTTATATTATATAACTAAACTTTAACGTACCAACACAACACGTCTCGTTTTGAAACATCATTTATCGTGATTATTGCATTGTCTTAATTTATATAGTACTAACCCGGTGGGGAAAATATGATTTAAAGGTGTTCAAGAATTTATAGAATAGCTTGTAATAATTATAGTTGTGTTCTTTACGTTTCCCCTAAGAAGTATAAATGTTTAGGGTTGTATGAGATCAGCTGGTGTTTACATCCATCAAAGTGTTGCGGGTTCAAGTATCATAAAATGGACATTAGGTGGATTTTAAGAGTAGATTTTGTGAGTTGCGTTTTCACATTTCGAAAAAGAAGATGAAATCAACTTTATAATGATCCAAGAAACACCACTTGAGTTTATAACACAAAAGTTAAAAGAATACGAACACCGAGAAGTAATAGCTATGTTGTATGCTAATTCAGTTTTGGAACATTTGATTGTTACGAATAAAGATCAATACTCAACATATATATGTGTATACACATCAATTGTGGTACTTTCTGGTATCTAACTCTAAGTTGACCAACGTTTTTTCAACTTTAACCAAAGTTGATAATTTAGAAATTATATGGTGACTTAGTGAACATACTTTGAGTTGAGCTAGATAAGGTCAGCCTTTACCAAAACTGATTTATTATAAATGTCAAAAAGCCGACATAGTAAATAAATAGGGAAAATCACGAAAATGGCCTATGAGCAGTCAAATTTACAAAAAAAAAAAAAACCTCTTCAAACCAACCAACCATGCTCCGCCATGTGTCAAAAAATGATTGTAGAGGCTTAGAGCCGTGTCAGCCTCATATTCATTTTTTTTGACACACGGCGGAGCGTGGTTGGTTGGTTTGAAGAGGTTTTTTAGAGACATTTCAGTGTCATGTTTTTTCCGTGAAGAGGCTCCCTGAGCCGCTACAGTGGGCTAGTTTTGCAAATTTGATTGGTCAAAGGTCATTTTTGTGATTTTCCCAAAATAATATCATCTATAAATGTTGGTATTTTTCTAAACGTAATTAAAAACTTCATTTTAATCCATTGAGTTGTGTTCATTCAATGAGTTTGGAATTTGGTTTAGTTTACAAGAGTTTGCACTTAGGACCTTCTAACCCCTATTTTAACTTGAGTAAACTCTTTGGTCTAGTTTAGGTTCGTGCTTAGAATAACGTTATAATCACCAAAATATTGGTTTTTATTAGGGATGAGCTTGGCATCGGAGGGAAGTAAATTAATTTAAACGTAATATGTAAGAGGGTGGTATTTAGGTGCATTTTAAGTGGTGTAAAATTAGGAAACGTGTGTTGTGTTAAAAAAATAACATTTATGAATTATAGAAAAGCAATTGAAGTCCCCGAGCGGGAACACCGCCGCCATCACTTCGGGGAGGGTATTCGGGGAGGGGGATCGGTGTATGTTCACCGCACAAGAATTGCACAAGGATCGAGGATTTAAACGTTGGGCAACGGTCAATTATTTAAAAAAAAAATCAATTTTAACCAATATAAATAACCAACTTAAATCTAATTTTTTACCACACCCATTCTCAAACTTACTCTAAAAATCTATCAAATACAACACAAGCGTCAAGCGACATCGTCCGAGGGCTCGGCTGAGTTGGCGGCACAATTCAAAGAGTACACCGCCATGAAAGAAGCGAAGCACGCGATTGAATTGGAGGCGATTGAATTGAGGAAGAAAAGAGAGTCGGAGGCTCGCGAACTCATAACGGAACAACGCGAGACGATGAGAAACTACGCGCACGATCGAGATATGAAAACATTCCTCAAGCCGCACGACGATGCTCCGCCGGAAATGTTGCCGTTCATCCTCGCCCGAAAGCGCGAGATCGCTAACAAGTACGGGTGGCCGTACATTTTCTAAAATTTTTATATAGTATTGCGATGTAATTTTTATTTTCTAGTTTGAATGTAATTTTTATTTTTAATTTAATGAAATGTCTTTTATTAAATTTTATTTAATTTTTATTAATATTTGTTTAATTTATAAACATGCATAATTACAACAAATAAAAAAAACAAAAAGAAAAAAGCATGTCCCCCAAGAGAGGAGTGCCGCCATCAAATTGAGGGTGTGAGGGGAGTTGACGTGGCGCGTGCTGATTGGCCGTGCGTAAGAGAGTGAACTCCCCTAAGAGAGGAGTGTCCCTCTCACCCTAAGACAACGATTCCAATGTAACACAGAGATGCAGATTCTTTTTCAAGCGACTAATTGTAATAAGAAGCACTTCAGCTATTGGTTGCTTTACATTTCTAACCCTGAATTTCTTTTCTTTGCCAATTACAATCCATCCTTAAACCAATCGGGTTTTTAGATACCTAGACATTAATACCCTATTTTCTATTTTTTACACAATATAAATCCATTTTATTTTTTTAATTTGCCTTGTATTTGATAAAAATACTTGAAATAATTACAGTATCACAATTTTATTTAATTAATATATCTCAGTCTTTCGTTTAATGTCACTCGAAGGATGCGCCAAAAGGAAAAAAAAAATTTGCTTATGAGATTCGAGCTAGGGTCTTTACAAGACTAGGGCATGACTAATACCACTACACTAGCAAAGTTAATAAAACTATAGAATCAAAACAATTATATATTATATATCATTTTTATATTAAATGGAGGCCCTAAAAGTTTGGAGGCCCTAGGCCCGAGCCTAGGTTTTTATAAGCATTGGGCCGGCCCTGTTTGTTCCAGCAT